>CM066168.1:22837725-22845225 GCA_033629205.1 Lithocarpus polystachyus | reverse complement strand
TGTTGACATTGGGACCTCCATCTCTCCTTTTTGGTGGTTCGATTTTGGACTTGAAAACAGCCCCTTCGTCTTTCCTCCCATTTGACCTCCGTGAAGTAGAAGAGCCCGGATTTTGGAATGACCGAGTTCCTTTCCTTCTCTACATTGGCTTGAATCATGGCAACCTCCATCTCCTTGTGGTAGTCATCCACGCTCCTATAGCCTTGAGTAAGACTCTGTAATTTTTGATACAAGTCCTTATAGTAGTGATTAGGGATAAATCGCCTCCTCATGGTGACCTTCATTTGCTTCCACGTCTCAATAGGTCTCTCATGGTTTCTTCTTCTGTTCATCACAAGTTGATCCCACCATATAATAGCATAGTCAGTAAACTCAATCACAACTAGTTTTACCTTTTTCTCCTCGGAGTAATTGTGGCACTCAAAGATGAATTCCACCTTCTTCTTCCACTCCAAGTACGCTTCTGGATCATTTTTCCCTTGGAATGATGGTATCTTCATTTTTATGTTTCCTAGGCTTCTGTCAGTCCCATCTTGCCATCTTGGATCTCTTCGGAATCCTCTACCACGCCTTTCTCCCCTTCGCACAAACCTGCCCTCATTGTTCCACAAAACTTGATCCTCTTCATCTTCAAACTCATCCTCATGGTAGTCATCAGAATCATACACGCGCGCATGCCTTTCTTGCCTTCTAGCATTAGGACCTCTTTGGGGATGCTCTTCACGCAAGTTAGCAATAACAGTATCTTGCCTGTCCAACCAATCTCGAATCTCATTAAATACAACGTTCATGCGTTCAAATTGTTGTTGCATAGCTTGCAACATGATAGATGACCCCTCCCCTCCTTCCTTATTTGATGTTTCGCCCCTGCAAGATATATTTTAAAAACTACAAAGAAAGGTTAGAAATAATTCCTCACAACACTCCCTCACATGTTTGCACTCAGATTATGTCACTCCCACTCGTGTTTCACTCTTAAATTGGCTTTTTCCCGATATTAGACTCACACTCTCTTGCCTTTCTCCACTCGCAGCTTCCCCTTTTCAGTTCTGCAATAAACTAATAAACTTGATCAAGAAATTCAACTTGTAGTATTTAAACAAATACCAATGGCTAGAAAGTATGACAGAAACACAAATCAAAGAAAAATAGGACAAAAGAAAACAATATAATTGCTCTGAGAGAACTGAAACTAAAAACAATTTTTTTTTTTTTGCAGTTTTTTTTTTCACGTTTTTTTTTTCTGCCGTCCTTTTTTTTCACTTTTTTTTTTCTTTCTGCAGTTTTTTTTTCACGTTTTTTTTTTTTTTTTTTGGAACTCAGTGCACAATTTTAACCTAGTGCACGTCACAAAACAAGAACGAAGAACAAAAAACAGAAACGGAACAAGATAGGAAGATAACAGGAAACAAAAGATAAAAGGATAGAAAACTGATTTTAGAACCTGAGCTTTGATACCAAATGATGCGAACCTCAATTGACTCGCTTTGAGACCCAACAAACAATATTGGAATATTTCCCAAGAAAGCTAAAATTCAGATTTGATAGAAACCCAGACCCAACGTTTATAAGAGAAACGCGAACCAAAGGTATAAGTAACAGACCTTGACCCAATGATTATAAAGGAATCACGAACCAAAGGTATAAAGTTTGAACGCCACAAAGAAGAATCCTTGATAAGTTCTCAGTTCTTGAAGAACCAAAGAGAAGAGCAAAGCCTCACCTTTTTCTGATTTTTATTCAATAATCTCCTCTATTACAATGAGTGCATGCTATTTATAAGGCATGGCTGAATGTAGAAAATATATTAAAAAAAAACGTACTAAATAATAAAACCCTAATTAAAACCTGATTTGGTCTGATAATAGCATATCCAAAATAGGAAAATAGCTAAAAAACGTCCTAAATAATAAAAGCCTAAAATTAAGGTAGATCTGATCCAAAATTAGAAGATCTAAATCAGGAAAAGTATCTATTAACTGATTTAGAGCTGGAAAGTCAATCAACCATAAATCCATGCCATAAATAACGCCCAATTACGTCAGATCAGCCCTCAATAGCTTGGATTAAATTTATTAAGCCTTCATCTTCTTTTAGGCCCAGCTTGGAATGTGAATCAGCCCAAATCCCTTGAATTAGCCCATTAAGTGCTTCTTTGATTTTCTTGGATCTTGCTCTAGTAATAGGCCCAACTGGAACTTGCAATGGATCTTTGAAAGCTTGTTGATTCTCATCAAAACACCACCCTTTGCTTACTTATATCTACTGCAACTACTTCAATACAAGCTAACTAAGCTAAAAGTACTGCTAGGAAAAATCATATTTTGGGGCAAAAGCCATAAAGGCATGAACAAGTATGACTAGTGTTGAATTGAAGGAGCCCCAGGAAAATGCTGCAGTGTTAGCATGTAAGTAATGTATATATGTTGGATGTGAGAGAAAGTTGGAGATGGCGAAAGCCATATATATAATGGATATTTTTGCAGAATATATAAGTTTGTACTCTAATATTAAGTTATCAAAATGAAATAAAAAACTAATTATCATATTATTTTAAAACATATAAAAAAATCAAAGAAAATTTTAAAAGGCTCCACTTGCATTATAGAAAAAGCTTGTGCACTATTTTTTCCACCTCTAAGCTTGGTTTGATTAGTATCTATCACTTACATAAATTTATTTAATTGATATTTAAATAAAAAGCTGATCTTGGTTATATCAGGTGTTTTTATTTGAACAAAAAATCCTCAAAACTCAAATCATCACAGTATAATAAAATTTATATCACCAGAAAATATATACCAAGAAATCCACAAATCCAAGCACAACCCAAGAGAACATATAACACCAAAAAAAAAAAAATGAAAGAAAGAAACGGTTTCGAAACGTACCACCACCACTAGAGCTTCGGCGAGCCATTGTTTTGTGAGAGTGTGAAAGCAACAAAAAGCGTTAGAATGCGATAAAATATGGAAAGTGTGAGTTTTTTTTTTTTTTAACTGAAAAAAATACAAAATAAATTTATTTTAGATAATAAATTTGATGAGAAGAGAGAGAGGTACGAGAAAACCTTGAAAGAGGAGAAGAGTAGACCGGGAAGCATCACCGGTGGCGACAGCGCTGGCGTCTTACAAAAACGCGGCGAGAAATCGCTAGAGGAAACCGTGGAAACCGCGGCTTTGAGCCTGCGAGACAGATCGGAGTTGTCGGCGGCGGCGCTGGCATCGATCAGAGGCGACAATGGCGTGGTGGTTGTGAGAGTGATAGAGAGCGAGCTCGAGGGTTTGTCGTTTGAGTTTGAGAGTGAGAGTTAGAGTGAGAGTGAGCTGATGTTGGTGCGGTTCTAATTAGGAATTTTTCAATATATACCAAGCCCCTGAAGCCGCGTTTTTACATATAAAAGCGGCTTCAGGCTTCTATGGCCGTGTTTGGAAAACACGGCTTTAGGTACCTCTACTGGATTCTTTGGCCGGGTTTTCCAAACGCGGCTTTAGGGAGAAGTGCTGAAGCTGCGTTTTTTTGATGTAAATGCAGCTCTAGGGTCTGTTTGTCCGTCTTTACCAAAAACAGATTTAGGAATTATTTAAAAAATATATATACATATATGAGATGGGGCTAGAGCTGCGTTTTTATGTTAACAAATGCGGCTTTAGACCCCATCTGGAGCCGCGTGTAAAAAACGCAGCTCAAAGCACCTTGGAGCTGTGTTTTTTAAAACGCAGCTTCAAAAAACGCAGCTTCAAACTGCGTTTTTTGTAGTGACAGTAAAGATTGGGAGACTAGCAGAATGCCTATGACATCGAGCATCCACAACCATGTAATGGTTCATTTCAAATCACTTAGTTAGGATGAAATATTCTAGAGAGAAATCCAACAAAAAGAAAATATAAAAGAAAAAAAAATTAAGATGTTTAATTTCTTTACATAAATAAACAAACAAAAATAATGTGAAAATAGTTCATACTTCATACCAACAAAAAGTAGATAAAAATGACAACAAAGTGTTAAGGGGATATATTCTACCCCCAGTATTAATAGTAGTAAAATATTTATCTTGATCCCTAACTTTGGATAAAAGATAGTAGCATCCTAAATAACACCATATACAGGGTTGTCTAAAATCGCAATATGACATGTCCTAATAATCAAAATATACATAATGATTATAATGTTCATTCTTGACTTTATTTTTAGTAATCATTATGATTTTTTTTTTTAAATAAACCAGGTTGAACTTATGTTTGTCATGTTTATACATAATAATTATTATTTTAGCTCTCACAAAGCTAAGTCATAATAAGTTTTCCAACAAAAAATAATAATTATTATTTTATTAAACTTGTTTTTATTTCTTGGTTTTATTATTATTATTATTATTATTATTATTATTATTATTATTATTATTATAAATAAACAAACAAACCATTGAGTAAAAAATTTCATATCCAAAATAGCGCTTCTACAAAATTGTGCTTAATTTTCATATAATTCACATTTATAATGCTTCTACAAAATACACCTTCAATTGGTTAACCTCATAATATTATTATTTTTGGAATATTTTTGGCTTTTATGTTTAGGGTCATATGGATAAAGCCATTGATAAAATTCATTATCCTAATGACAAGATACGGGAAACATAAATACTAACAAATAATCCACCGCGTGTATTGTTTTCACAAAATTTTAGATATTCATTCCAATCAACGGCATTTATAAGAGCATTAATTGCCAATACCTTAGTAAAATTGGATTGGCTTGAATATTGTATGGCATGTAATTGTATTACAAAGGATTCCTGATTGACTTGTCTTCTTTGAGATCACTATCGGAAGGCAGTCAATTAGGAAATTTTTATTTATTATTCAATTGCATACCATACAATATTCAAGTAGTCAATTGTTGGCTGGCTTGAACAACTGCTAGATGATAGTTAATTAAGAAACACTTTCAGAAGGCAGACAGTTGAGGATCCTTTGTATTTGATTCAATTACATACCATACAATATTCAAGCCAGTCACATGTTGGCTGACTTGAATTAATGTATTTGGCAATTAAAAAAAATGCAATTATAAATGTCAGTGATTGGAATGAATCTCTAGAATTTTGTGGTTGAAATTGAAGGTTGCACAAATAGTCACAAAGCATTAAAAGTTGCGGAGTGAATATACTGCAATAATGTTTTGTGTTGTGATACTTTTTCTTTTTATATTATTGCCTTCATTGAGTCACAATGCACAAATGGTCGCAAATCATCTTGATCAAGGTATTTTACTTTATGCACTAATAATAATAATAATAATAATAATAATAATAATAATAATAATAGTTAGAATAACAATAGCACAAATTCAACAACAATAACAACAATTTTAATAAACATAAACCTTTTTTTTTTTTGAAAATTAAAAACATAAACTTGTTTATATTTTTTTATAATTTTTATAATTTTTTTGGTTGAAAAGCTTATTCTAACTAGACTTTGTGAAAATAAAAGTAATAAGTATTATGTATAAACATAATAAGCATCAACATTTTTAAACTTACATATTTTGATAAAAAAAATCATTACGATTACTAAAAAAACATAATTATTAGGCAGAAATACCTTTTTATCCCTAAATTTTTTTCCTATTTCCATTTTGGTCCCTGCTTTTTAATTTTACTACATTTAATCCCTAAAATCAAAAAGCAATCTCATTTTGGTCCCTACTGTCATCTCACTAACAAAAATTGCCTACATGGCAAACGGGATGCACTATTAGCACACTAAATGCTGACATGACTATTAAAAAAATATTAAAAAATAACACATCAGCATCCACGTCAACATCTAACTTTTTAAAAAAATTATCAATTTTAAAAATTAAAAAATTAAAAAAAGATAATTAAAAAAATGGTGGAATTTAGATCTTTGTGTGTGTTTTTGTTTGTATTTGTTTCTTTTTCTTCCCCAGATCTCTCTCTCTCTCAATTTCTCCGCCTCCCCTTCTTGCTTCTTCTTCTTCTTCTTCTTCTTTCTTTTTCTCCTTCTTTCTCTTCCCAGATCTCTTATTCTCCACTCTCCTCTTATTTCCTTTATCCTTTCTTTTTCTTCCCTGATCTCCCTCTATTTCTCCACCCTCCCCCTCACCTTAATCACCACTGCCCCACACCACCACCAGGCATTGGTTCTCTCGTTTCTCACAAATCACAACCAAACCCCACTCAACACCACTGCAAGTCCATTCCTCCATTACACTTCATAGTTTGCCATTTGAGTTCTATTATTGATTTTGGTTGTATTTTTATGGGTTTTGATTTTTGTGGAGAATGATGGGATTTGGAGGATGGTGGAGATTGGTGGTTTTGGTATTTTTGGTTGGTGTCGATTTTATGAACGAAGAGGATGCAGATCTATTGATTTTGGTTGGTGTATGTTGGGTTCGAATTTGTGTGTATGTAGATCTAGGATGCAAATTGAATTTTTGGTATTTTTGGTTGATGTATGTTGGTATTTTCCTTGTGATATTTTATTTATTTGGATTTAGAGACTTGGTGTGTGATTTTTGAGTCATTTTAGTTTTAGATATCTGGTGTATGATTTTGGATTTGTGATGTTTTGCTTAATAACATGTCTATTGATGTTCTTGGGAAGAACTGAAGAACATGAAGAACATGTTCTTCCAAGTAAATAATGAAAAGGAAAAAAAATTAGTTTTAAAAAAAAAAATCAGAAGTTTAGAATTTGTTTTTATCTGACGTGGCCTTTTTTAAAAATTAAAATGTTGACGGGCCATTTTTAAAATGCTAACTAAAATTTTTTAAATATTATTTTAATGGCCATATAAACATTTAGTGTTCCAACAATGCATTCCATCTGGCACGTAGGCAATTTCCGTTAATAAGATGACGGTTGGGAATGAAACGAGACCTCTTTTTTTTTTTTTTTCTTTTTTTTTAGGGACTAAATGCAATAAAATTAAAAAATAGGGACCAAAAAGGTATTTCCGCCTAATTATTATTATGTATATTTTGATATTTATTTAGTTTAGAATGTAAATAAATGTAAACATACATTTATCCTAAACTAATTAATTAAAAGTCTTTTAAGCAGTAATAATTAAAGTTCACTTTACAACAATAATTAATCTGTTTTTTGTTTTTACAAACAATAGATGTTTTCCAAAGTTTAATCTTAGTAACAATAATTAGTATGTTTAGTTTTTATGAAACAATATGACAAATGAACTTATAGTTTATCTTTTATTCTCTTGCTAGCACGTATTAGGGATAAATTTGTAATAAGGAAACTACGTAGACTACAAGATTCATCTCTCACCCAAGATTAATCTTCTTACTAACCTCCTTAGAAAAAAAAATCTTGGAGCCACCACTATTGATACTGCACATATTGATTCTTAAAAATCCAAAAACAATTGCATTTCATTCTAACTATCTAACCATAAGCTCTCCCAAAAAGTAAAAGACTATCACAAAAATTACTAACCCAAGCTGTT
>CM066168.1:22557725-22832725 GCA_033629205.1 Lithocarpus polystachyus | reverse complement strand
CTTCATTTTTATGTTTCCTAGGTCTCTGTCAGTCCCATCTTGCCATCTTGGATCTCTTTGGAATATTTTACCACGCCTTTCGCCCCTTTGCGCAAACCTGCTCTCATTGTTCAATGAAACTTGATCCTCTTCATCTTCAAACTCATCCTCGTGGTGGTCATCAGAATCATCCATGCGTGCACGCCTTTCTTGCCTTCTAGCATTAGGGGCTCTTTGGGGACACTCCTCACGCAAATTAGCAATAACAATATTGATAGGCCAAAAATGTATTGACCCCTTGTGATAAATTAACCAATTAATTTAGTCAAGTGAATTAATTAAGTTAATTAACCTGCAAAGCGCGTGGTAGCACAAACAAATCACTAAATAACTAAAGTATACAACGGAAAATAAAAGACACGGTGATTTGTTTACAAATAGAGAAACCTACACGGCAAAAACCCCATCGGGTGATTTTAAGATCACCACTCCCGAAATTCCACTATTATCACAACAAGCGGTTACAAGTAACAGAATATCAGTACCTTATACCAACCTATAATTGAACCCTTACCCCAATACCTAATTGGACTTGTTCTGTAGTGACAATTTCTCCTTTTGATACACGGCTCCCAAGTACGTGACTAACCAATTGCGCGAATCCCAATACGCGACTTCAATCACCAACTAGAGAAGTTTGTTGGCTACAAAGTTCTTCAGCTCATCACACGATGAAGATCTAGAAGATGCTTAGTCACAAAACCCTACGGTGCACATACACAACAACTTCTTCACAAGAGATGAACTTGGGTAAAACTTTGTCTTCGGTAAAAATTTACTTGAACAGACTTTTACTCAATGCTTGTAAAACTTGCAAACACATTGACGGCCCTTAAAACAATCCTTTTATATGTCTAGGGTTAGAAAAGAAGGCCCAAAGACATAATCACGAATCCCAAGAAAATCATATCAAAATTCTTAAATTCTTAAACCTCGACAGATAGGAGCTGTCGAACAGCTGTCGAGCAAGTGTCGAGCACACGGGGCTTGAGACAGCTTACTGAAGCTCGATAGATGCAGCTGTTGAGACAGCTGTCGAGCTTTAATGAACTTGCACTTTTAGCTTTGTTTCTTGGACAGACTTGAATGGCTTTAACACTTGATCTTGAAACAAGATTTCTTGAAGTATAAAAAATACCTAGATATACCCAAATACAAGTAAAGTGCGTTTTGTCAAAGGATTAGCCAATTACACAAAATATTGACATATGTTCTTAACAAGTGAAACACATATGTCCTAACAAGTATCTTGCTTGTCCAACCGATCCCAAATCTTATTAAACACCACGTTCATGAGTTCAAATTGTTGTTGCATAGCCTACAACATGATGGATGACTCCTCCCCTCCTTCCTTATTTGCTGTTTCACCCCTAGAAGACATACTTTTAAAACTACAGAGAAATGTTAGAAATAATTCCTCACAACACTCCCTCACGTGTTTGCACTCAAATTATGTCACTCTCACTTGTGTTTCACTCTTAAATTGGCTTTTTCTCGATATTAATCTCGCACTCTCTTGCCTTTTTCCACTCGTAACTTCCTCTTTTTAGTTCTGCATTAAACTAATAAACTTGATCAAGAAATTCAACTTGTAGTATTTAAACAAATACCAACGGCAAGAAAATATGACAGAAACACTAAATCAAAGAAAATAGGACAAAAGAAAACAATATTTTGGTCTGAGAGAATTGAAACTAAAAAAAAAATTTCTGTTTTTTTTTTTTTTTTCTGAAGTCTTTTTTTTTTTTTTTTTTTGGGAGCTTGGTGCACGATTTTAGCCTAATGCACGTCACAAAATAAGAACGAGGAATAAAGAACACAAAAGGAACAAGATAGGATGATAACAAGAAACAAAAGATAAAAAGGATACAAAACTGATTTTATAACCTGTGCTCTGATACCAAATGATGCGAACCTCAATCGACAAACAATGTTGGAATATTAGAATGAGACCCAATAAACAATATTGGAATATTAGCCCAAGAAAGCTAAAATTCAGATTTTTATAGAACCCTAACCTGACCCAACGTTTATAAGAGAAACGCGAACTAAAAGTATAAGTAACAGACCTTTGACCCAATGATTATAATAAAATCACGAACCGAAAGTATAAAGTTTGAACGCCATAATGAAGAATCCCTGATAAATTCACAGTTCTTGAAGAACTAAAAAGAAGAGCAAAGCCTCACCTTTTTTCTGATTTTTATTCAATAATCTCCTATTACAATGAGTGTATGCTATTTATAAGACATGACTGAAAATAGAAAAATATAAAAAAAAATGTACTAAATAATAAAACCCTAAATAAAAGCTGATTTGGTCTGAAATTAGCAGATCCAAAATAGGAAAATAGCTAAAAAAACGTTCTAAATAATAAAAGCCTAAAATTAAGATAGATTTGGTATGAAACTAGAAGAGATTAGGAAAAATATCTATTAACTAATATGGAATTAGAAAGTCAATCAGTCATTAATTCTCGCCATAAATTACGTCCAATTAAGCCAAATCAGCCCTCAATAGCTTGGATTAAATTTATTACGCCTTCATCTTCCTTTGGACCAAGCTTGGAATGTCTGCGTTAAAATTAGCCCAAATCTCTTGAATTAGCCCATTAAGTGCTTCTTTGATCTTCTTGGATCTTGCTCTAGTAATAAGCCCAACTGGAACATGCAATGGATCCTTGAATGCTTGTTGATTCTTATCATAAACTTTATTCAAGGTATAGAAAAGAAATTTACAAATATGAAAGTGAAGTGTCAATTATGTAGTCCAAATTATGTATGGTTAGGAACTTCATGTCACTCGCCTTCCCCCACCATGCATGACCAGTAAGGCAATGTGCCTTTAGCACTCCCAGACAAAAGCCTAACCTTGGTACAGAAAGAAAGTACTCCAAATTATGTAAAAAAAAAAAAAAAAAAAACTCACATACGTGTTATTTTGTTGAACTCAATCAAGTAGTCCAATAATTTTGTATTTTTTTTATAATAAAAAAAAAATAAAAAAATCCAAGCAACTTGTTAGACTCACATCAGAACATAAATTTTAAACCATGTGTCTATGTTTCATATGATACATTCGATTTTACAATACGGTACAATACAATTCTTACGATACGCATTTGCCTATCGTATGATTCATGAGTATTGTCAATATGTATCTACAATACAATACTTTTTCACTGGATACAATACACATTTGCGTATCGTACCTACGATTCATGAGTATTGTCAATACGTATTTACAATATAGTACTCTCGCCACTCGATAAAATACATATCTAGTATCATACGATATTAACTATGGATATCAAATTATTAATTTTAATTTATTGAAATATAAATAGCCTATTTTATAGTAAAAACATGTCTTAATAATACAATGTTGATATATAATAATACAATGTTGATATATCTAATTTCTATAAGTTCATAAAAGAAAAATTCTACCTAACTTAAATAATGTAATTTCAACTATAATTTAGTTATTAATCCTTAATATAGATTTGTGATGAATAAAAAGTTGCAGTCATGGTGTTTACTATATAGAAGAAAAAAATAAGTTGAATAAATAGCTCGGAAACGAACTCAAGCTTGTTCGACAAAAACGAAACTAACCTTTAAAATTAAATGAACAAATCCTAAATTTTTAACTGCTCAACTTGGTCATTAAAAAAAAAAACTTGGTCATTAAAAAATATAGAGATGCAATGTCATATAATGCACTATGTCCATCTTGAGGGGTTGCAAATGGAGGTATTTGAGTAGGTTTGACAATTATTAACAAGTTGGGTAATTAACTACCCAATTTCCTATTTATTAAATCCATTTAACTAAATAATCAATATCTATATAAAATATTACTCCATCTATCCCATTTTGTTTGGTTTGTTTAGAAAATTCAATTTTTTAAGTGAACATCATTTAATGCATTGTCTTTTAAATAAATAAATAAATAATGTACAACTTTTCAAAGCTACCCTCCTTAACTTAAACTTTAACAAAAGAGAGGTATTGACTTTTAAAATAAAGTGTAGAGTATGTTAAGAAATTTATTTATCTTGAGACTCAAATAGGAAAGAGGACATCATCTTATGACATCCCAAAATGAAATAAATGCCAAACAATTCGAAACACAGAGTATAAAACATACAACGAAAGCATTTGGTTTTTTTCAAGTTATTCCAAGCACCAAGCCAATGAATCAAAAGACTAGACTGATACCAACGCCTAAACAACCCCAATCTGATTACTGGTACAATAACAGGTCTTGATTGATAATAACTCACATTCTTGGAAACCCAGTTTAGTCAGATCACTCTACCCTTACCCCTTGAGCTCTGAAATTCTGAGACTCCCTATCTCTAAGACAGGAACAGCCTCTGATAAATTGCTGTGGAAACATTCTTACTCTGGTGACTTTCAAGTTAAGAATGCTTACAATCTTCTCCATAGTGATTAGAGCTCATCCCATCCTAATCCTAACAGACATCTGCACATCCCCTCAGAAGTTTGGTGCCTCGTTTGGAAGGTGAAAGTTCCCTTGAAAATCTGTAACTTCGTGTGGAGACTCCTTCATGACAGCCTTTCAACAAATCCTATCTTAAAAAGAAAGAGGAATCCCAATAACTAGCACATGCCCTCTTTGTAATGCAGAGGATGAATCCACCTCACTTATTCCTTATTTGCCCATTTGCTAGAGCCAGTTGGCACGGATCTCCTTTGGCAGTTCACACTTCTGATCTAAACAATACCTCTGTACAACATTGGATTGGGACTATATTGCTCAAATATAAAGGAATGGATCAGGACATGATGCACTATCTTCAAGTCATTTTCACAACTCTTTGGACCATATGGACTATAAGCCTAGTGGCCCATGCTTTCAACAATTGCTCTGATTCTTCTCATCAGAATGCAGACCAGAATTGAGCTCACCAAAGAATTGGAGGTCCTTGGCAGTTGATCATCAAATTTGCTGGAGCTAGGAGTGAATTTGCCTATGAAGCCAAAAACATGCAAAGAGACATCATTTTCTATGGTGGTTTAAGCTGTGCAGCAGGGTCAGCACTCGTCACCATTCAGGAAGCAATGGTGGAAGTAGCTATAAAAGCTATGAATCTTGGATATAGTCAAATTTTGTTTCTTAGAGCACCCACAGCAGTAGAGCTAAAAATTTAGCTACTTAGCATCACAAAAAGTTATTTTATCTATTTTACCTACACATATGCTGCAGCAGTGGATCTATTTTAGCTTTTAACAAAATAAAATAATATAAACATTACAATAAAATAAAATATCTACTACAATAAAATAACATATTCACTACACATAACCACTATACACAACCATCACAGCTACACACACAACCACAACCACCACCACCACAGCCCACAACAAAGAAAAAAAAAATCAACCAAGCCCACACCCACCAGGCAACACCTACACCCACCACCACGAAACCCACCCGAGCCACCACCACAAACACACCGATCTACCCACAAACCCACCCACAGTCCACTGATGCCGACGAACCCAACCACCCACCGACGCCGATCTACGAACACAACCACAACCACCACCACACCACAGCCCACAGCAGGAGAGAGAGAGAGAGAGAGAGAGAGAGAGAGAGAGAGAGAGAAGTAAGGGCGAGATGGGTTGGCGGCATGGATCGATAGCGTGGGGGTGGGCTGGCAGCAGTGAGAGGAAGTTGAGAGAGAGCTGAGAGAGTTGTGAGAGAGAGAGGTGAGAGTTGAGAGTGGAGAGTTCTGAACGGAAAAGGAAAAAAGAAGAGGAAGTGAGAATAAAAAATTATTTTATTTTTTAGCTCTCGGCTACAGTGCACATCTATCTGTGCACTATAGCAATGAAGCTAAAAAAAATATAGGTTTAGCTCCACTACTGCATGGCTATTTTTGGTGTTTTGGTGGAGCTAAAATAGTTATATAGTTATTTAGCTCTACTGCTGCAAGTGCTCTGAGTGATAGCAAGAGAACAATCAAAGTTGCCAACAAAGAAAGAACCCCCAATTGGCAGGAAAGGATTCTGATAACAGATCTGCTACACTTACATCAGAATGGTCTAGCTTATCATTCTTGCTTTGCTTCCAGGGTTACTTTGCAATGTTTGCAACCTAGCTAATTTGGCAACTATAATGCCGATTCACTACGGTTGTGTCAACCCAACCTTATTGAAAGACTCTTGTTTCCTTCGAATGATATCAAAAAAAATAAAAAAGACAAGATCAATGATGTTGCCATGTTAACTACAACCCATCCTCTGACGCCAAAGTGCTTCAACAGGTAATCTTGATAGTTGGGTTAATCATCTTGAGTACATTTTCTGGTCGATGATTGCTCTTTCATACACAGTATGATCTTTGACAATTGACATTGAGCTGAGAGATACCATTTGAACTAGAGCTATTGGCTAAATTTGGAATATCTTCCAACCCCAAGCTTAATTACTTAACTCAATCTATGGATTGAAGTACCCTGCAAGTGCAAGCTCCGAATATGTGGACCATAATGAAGTGGTTCAGCAGTAGTCCATGTCTAGCAAGATAATATAGCATAATGTTTCATTCAAAAAGTGGTAGGAAACAGCACCCCAGAAACATTCACACCAGAAATTATCAAGGAGTATACGCTGAGAGAACAAAATAAAGGTATTACACTGGACTATTTTCACATTCAGCAAAAATTCAAAGCACCAAAACTGCTAGAAGTTTGCTTCCATGACACACATCAACCTCACATCCATCCACTAAAAATCTCCACACTGGTATGTTTTTAAAAATTTTCTGTTATTGCATTTGGTTCCTTTTTGACAAGGACAGACTATCAACAACTCTAGTATACACATTCTAAACCAAAAATTCTCTACTCCTCGCCTTTACTCTCTACTAACCAAAAACATTGCCTCAGTAACAAACCACACAACAAATTATGTAATACAATTTGTAAAAGAATGGGTGATCAAAGCACACCAACTGGACACAACTGCTTCTCCAGAAACAAAACATGCCCACCAATGCCATATGAAATTAAAATTGAAGCAGCAGCTTCCCATATCAGGAACAACGACACTGTAACGACCCAAGGAAGGCATCACAAACATGCTCACCAATATAGAAGAAAAATTACGATGACCAGATGAGGCGACTTCCCAAAGTGGTACAATAAAATATCCACCAATTCAAAAGCAACTAAGATGAAAGGATGGATTGTAGCGCAAGCTGCTGTTGAGGCTGCAAGGATGACCACGTTGATGCAAGGGTAGAAGGTGGTAAAGTTTGTTGAAGCTGCCTCAACAGATTAATCATTCGACTGGCAGTTTGGTCTGTTGCAAGATCTTTACCTGCACATAAAACCTACACCAAACAATTTTTACCAAAAAGTAAGTGTAAATGAACCAAAAATAAAAATTAAACCAAAAATATAATTTTAAACGATTGAAGTAAACGGGCATCAGAATACAGAAGATTATACCTCAGCAAAGACTGCAACTATTTTAGGAAGATATTGATTGTTAGGCCCTAAAAGTTCTCTATCTGACCTGCAAAGATGCAACACAATTGTTTTTTTTTTTTTTTTTTTTCCAATACATCCATGCACTAAAAATGAATCACCCCCCTCCCCCACAACAAACAAAAATAAAAAAACAAAACAAATATATATATTAGCATGTTCCAACAATTCATATTTCTACCTTTCTGCCATTGAACAAAGCTGGTCATGCACAATCTTGGCTTCAATCAAATCACCTTTTATAGGCAAGAAGCTTAACCAGGCAGGAACCACCTGAAAAACCATTGAAGACATGAGAAACATAGTAGAACCAATGCATCCACTGTGCGGAACTCGCAGTAAGTCATTGTGGAAGCAGAATTATCATTAAGTAGGGCTCATAAACTACTAACGGAAGCTGATATGGAACCCAAAACTCCATAAGACAAACAATCCTACCTCTGCATCAGCAAAGGCCCTATTGCTTAAAGCCTTACAAGCTAATGAACTAATTTTTTGTTTTACTTTTTTTTTGGTTTTTTTTTTTTTTTTTTTTTTGGTGAGGTGGGGTGGGGGTGGGGGGGTTAAGATAATACCAGTCCATGTAGAAGTAAAAAAGGACATCTCAATTGAGAAAGTAATAGACTAGGACTTCAGATATAATAGAATGGCAGATAAGAATAGAGCAAGGCGCAATGAGAAGCAACTATCAGTTACCAGCATTTCTTATACTAGAACTAGGGTTCAATCTTGTCTAGCACTTCATCAAATTACTTTTAATCATGCTGAAACTCTAAGATAATTAGATAAGGAAGCTTGCTTCAGCCCAACCAGATGCACAACCATCTGCAATGAGTCAACTAAAATTTCTTCCAGAGAAATAAAAGCCCAACCAGATGCACAACCATCTACAATGAGTCAACTAAAATTCCTTCAAGAGAAATAACATAATGAGCATTTTCGAGTAACTTGTTTTAGAATAGTGATCCAGCCAAAGAAGTAAACAAAGAGGAAACTTAATAAAAAAATCAGTCTACTAGAGATGGCAAGAGAGAGTGGGGCCCAATACATCTCCAATATCATTATGAAACCTCCTACAGAACCAGAACTTTCTAAATTTAACTATATTGTAGGTGATTAGTCCAGGTGTTTGTAAAACTCGGTTCTTTCTAGCCCTTAAGTAGTGAGGGTTCTTGTATGTGTTAGTGAAGGGGAAAAAAAATGCTATTTTAATGCGGACTCAGATCGGACAGGGCCTTGTTAGAAATGAAAAAAGAAAAATGCTTCCTAGGGTGTAAAAACTTTTTGTGGTGGGGGCCTTGGGCCGACCCTGCCACCAAGCATCAACATCCCATTATAAATCTTCTTCTACTGGCAACAATAGACGTTAGTTGGCTTTTTTATTCTCTCTTCTCTGCACTCTTCTCATACTCTTAGAATTTTTTTTTTCTATTCAAGTGACAAATACACCTATTCAAGAACTTTGCATTGTACTGACTAAAGTGATAGAAAACTTGCTTACAACTGTATGGCTCATGATTTCTACTAATATTTATTTTATTTTTTTAAACAATTATTATAAATTTAGTTTGGCTAAGA
This sequence comes from Lithocarpus polystachyus, assembly GCA_033629205.1. NCBI lineage: Eukaryota > Viridiplantae > Streptophyta > Magnoliopsida > Fagales > Fagaceae > Lithocarpus > Lithocarpus polystachyus. Next base: position 22,823,577 of record CM066168.1, on the reverse strand, counting down.
TTGTTAGATATCAATAAAGTTGATGGGTAGTTAGACTTAGGTTAGTATGTGAGATCATTTGTTTGTTTATTTGTTTTTATTAACATCATCTTATGTTTATCATTGTACTTCTTTGCTATCTATTATTCCTTTTGAATTAATTGTTTTTTTGACAATCCTTTTGAATTAATTTTAGATATATTTCAAATAGTTTGATGGTTTTTATTTATTTTTAAAGCCTATATAATAAACAAATTATATTGAAAAATATATATTTATTAATTATTTAATTGTCGTCGTATCCTTGACATGTTGTACCCTAATTTTTCAAGAAATGTCGTAGCAATGTACCCCGTATCGTGATGGTACTTGTGCTTCATAGCAGGTCACTAAGCTTGTTCTGCACTTTTGTTGTATATCTTCAATTTTTTGGAAGAAAATTCTTAAACTTATCCAAAAACAAATGTAAAACCAAAACAAGAGCAGAGGTCTCCACTTTCTCCAAATGAAGGGACAAATGCCAGAAACAAAGTCTACTGAGAAAGGAAAAAATGACACCTGAGAAGGCCAGAAGACATAGCTACAAAAATACTACGTACCTGTGCTGCATCTATACTATCACGATGATACTGGCATATTTTCCCAAGAGCTGAAACAGCATTGTCATATGCCATTACATTATCTGAGTGCAGTGCATTAGGGTGCCTTATTACAACATCCAACCTCGAAAGAGCCTCTGCAAAAATTCAGATGAACAATTTGTCTACCTATAATTTATAAAGGCAACAACTCCAAGGTGAAAGGCAGATACAAGTGCAAAGCAGCCTACCTCCGACAAGAGGTTTGAACACAGATCCACCAAACTCTGCACAAACACCAATCCCATAAACAGCTGCCTGAAAAGGGATTGAGGTTATTTTAAATGAGACCCATGATTAACTTGACAACAAAATGACAAAGTTCTAATCAAAGTGGCAAACCTGACGAACATCTGAACTCTCATCATTGCAGGCTTCCAATAGGAAAGGAAGGTACGTATCATAGTATCTGTTCAAACAAATTGAATAATTACATGGAACCAACTGCCAATAACAATTTCAATAAACCAGAAATATGCAAATGCTTACTTGAGGGCCGCTTCACGGCAGTGCTCCACAACATCATCAAATATACATATGGCAATCCTCCTCTCTTCTGCTGTCTTATCCTTGCCCTGCTTGACCAACAAGTTTGGTCAGCAAGGCCAAAAAAAAATTGCTTCGTTCGAGGTAGCCATGGATTTCCATGACTTCATTTGAAAAAAAAAAAAAAATGATGACAATGCTATAAACACAATTTAGCTTTGTCATTTCCTTCCTTCTGCTTCCTTCAATTTCAATAGGAAAAATTAAAACTAATAAAAAAAATCCTCAATGAACTACATCTAGTGGCATGAAAATGAATGTAGTTTCTTACTTCCACTTTTGATTAGGTGGCTGCTAACCTCCTGCTGGTCAAGTGGTAACATATTAAGCCCTTTGAGGGACCAAGGGGGCATTAGTTCCGTAATAAAGTTGCAAGCACATCCCCACAACCCAGTACTAAATAATGCCCTTGCCCCAAAAAACATCAATGAATAAATAACTAAAATCAAAGGGATAAGAGAAAGGCAGGAAAGCTCACCAACATAGGAGTAACATAGGATGAAAGCTCATCAAAGAAAGGCAGGAAAGATGCCTTGAAAGTTTTTAGCAAAGTTCCCAAGCAATCACCAACCTTGATCAAGAAAAGATGTACAAGGTCAACAGAGATGACAACTTAATGGTCATTTACATCAATATATAATGCAGAAACTGATAAACCAGATACCATGACATATAGGTTCATATAACATACTTGATTAAATACTTCTTCTTCTTGTTCATTTTCTTCCTTAAGCAGCTCCCCTTCTTCTGCATCAAAGTCCTCTGCTTTGGTCCTCTCTGATCTTTGATGTTTTCGAGAAGAACTGGCTGTGATCACCTGTTTAATCTCATCCACAATGCACCTTACCTGGCTAACATCTAGAAGTGGTCCAGAAACCTAACCCAAAAAAATCAAAATTAACATATATATCCAGTCATCCTGATAATTTTTTTTTATTCGAGACACATGTACTAAGTGGATCTTGAACTCATGACCTCACCCTCCACCCCATTCTTTATGGAGGAAGGGCCATTTGAGCTAGTGCTCATTGACCAAACATCCTAAAATTATTAGGGACATTACCACCAAATCACCCACCTCCAACCAAAAACAAACAAATAAAGGAAGCGAGTTTCAAACCATTAGATATAGAGATATGCATAACCTGTACACACACCCGATGTCACAAAAGCCAAGAAGAATAAAGAAAAGTAGCTATAACAGAGTTCTTGAAAAATAAATTTACTAGTAGCTTGTCAGTCAAACATGTCCGTCAAATAAATGGGGGCAAATTAAAATTTTTCTTTAAGTTAGGTGAAAAATACAAGTATTCATTCACATTAGTAAAATTCAGATTGAGCATCCTAGTTGGAGTGGGTATTAAAAATGGTTCTGATCTTAAAATTAGAGTTAATGCCACAAATGGTTCGGTGTTGGAGATAGGGTTCCCAATTTTGCAGGTACAAAATCGTGACAATGACGATCATTATAATGTTTTAATCCGTGCTGAGAAGCTAGTGAATTCAGAGACAGATGGGAAAGTACACAATGAAAGCAAAAGCGATAATAATGTAATTGCTCACATAACAACACTGCCAGGGAGATAATACAATGTCAGTCTCTGTATTTTGCTTAGCCTTGAGAAAGAGCAGTGCAATTTACCTAGCAAGTATGGTTGTCAAAACATGAATCGTATTGTGATTTTATTTTCTATTTTTATACACAAACTCTTTATAAATTTATTTTTTTATTAATATATATATACACACACATAAAAGGGTATATTTATTATAAATTTGAAACACATTCAACTAATAATGAATAATTGATATAATGGGGAGAGGAGATTTGAATCCCAAACGTCTCTATTGGAAATACCAAGAGATGCCAGTTAAACTATGAGGTTCTTGGCCTAATGATGAATTTAATCATCATTTATGTACTAATATTTAATAAATCTAAATAAATTAATTAAATTAATATATAAATATAATATTCACATCAAAATTGGTCAAACTCAAATGTAGACATGATATATAAGACAGCATAATAAGTTCTTTCTCTATCATGTTCATTATCTTACCAAATCAACTTCATATCCATATTCCAAGTCAATGTTATCATCCTCTTCATCATCTTGCAAAATCATTTCCTCGTTGACATCTTATTCATCATCTCCAATATGTACAATCCCTTTTCAATAACTTTTTCTTCAAATTTCTTCTTGGCATTCTAGTTTCATGGACGTATAACAATAACAACAAACATAAAAAATTATTTTATTGTAATCGAACATCGGCGAGACAAGTCTAGAGCCTCTGAGGTGCCGATCAACCAAATCGGCAAGAGAAATAAGAAATTCCAGTGTTCCAGGGTGAGAAATAGAGATATTGATCAAAATTTTACAGCCCTAAAGCCTGATGTTTTGGATTGTGCTAAGCCCTAAAATATCTTGCTCTTCCCCCTTTTCTTTAACATTTTTTATTGCCGTGTTGAGACTGTCCCAGCTGAGTCTGAAATTTTATATATTATATATTCTGTGTCCGACATGTGTCTAACACAGACACATTGGGTATTTTGTTGTATCTGTGTTTCCAAGGTGCTCGCCATGCTTTATAAAAATTTAAAACATAGAACAAAAACATACCAGGATTCAATTGTGGGGAGATTTTGGGTGTAAAAAAAAAAAAAAAAAAAAAAAAAAAAAAAAAAAAAAAAAAAAAAAAAAAAAAAGAGTAAATACCAAACAAGAAGAAAGTAACATAAGCTGCACTCCAATTTCAAGGGATGAAGAAGCAGCTGAAACAGAGAATGACAGGGTGCAAGAATTCTGTACAGCAGCAAAATTAGGTATTCTAGGGTGGTCGTGGGCGCTCCATGATTCTTAAGCTAATAGGACTAAGTCTCCCAATTTGACAAGTAAAGAAAAGACATGGTCAAACCCAATAAAAGACTTCCATTACATATTCTAAAATACTCCACCTAAAGTAAAATTTTATGTAGGAATTTAATTCCAGATCTGCCCTTACACAAAAACATCCACAACTCATAAACAAAGAACTCAATTCAATTTAACCCTAAGATACTCATTATATTAGCTTCAAAACCATATAGGTCTTGCTTCAATCAGACATTGCATGCTGACCCCATGCATGTAAAGATCTTAAGCTATAAAAATTGAAGATGTCTACAGAAAGCAAGCAGCATCTACTAGGCTGTAGACAAATTCTACAGAAGGAGAATATCTGAAGAAACACTAATAGCAACAGCATTCAAGAAACTGCATGAACAACCAGAATAGTGAAAACGAGCACCAAATAATTTTTTTATTGATAAGTTCACACCCAATGGATCTCAAATTCACAACGTCAGCTCCACCCTACTGTTACAGGGGGAGAAGATGCGAGCTAGAGCTAAATGGTGTAAAGTTAGCAGGCATGACCACCTTGCTGCAATACAGCATCACTTGTGGTAATTAAAGGGGGCAGCCAAAGTGGCACATGACCTTGTACTAGGAAGAGAAAAAATATATATTATATTTAAACTCTAGACATAGAACAGCTGAATGATGGGCACAGGACTATTATTGCTGAAAAGGAACATTTACCAAAAGAAAGAATCATAGGATGCTACAAAGTGACACGAGGTTCACTCTAAGTTCAGAGATATTTCAGTCCATTATAAAAAGAATCAAATGCCTGTTGAGGATCCATATCCAACCCCAAAGTTTTGAGACTAAGGCTAAGTTGTTGTTATTGTATCAAAAGAATAATACCAAATAATACCTCTTTACGTGTAATGTTACAAGTCAAAAAGAGAATCTCATTGGGACCCATCTTAGTTAAAATAGGCTTTGCTGGGAGGCACAACACAACGGATATACCAAGGATAAAAAGAAATGTATATATATATATATATATATATAAATAAAAAATGCATTTTTGTACTAATAATACATACTCCAACCTCATAAATGGAAGTACAAACCTGTACGCATTCATTCAATGCATCCAACATGCTTGCACAAATTTCTACCTCTGGCTCCTGGAAGTCAGCCACAGTTCAAATAAATCAGCAACAAACCTAAATGCTATTTAATGACCTTAAACAAACTGATACAAATAAAATACAAACGACTCAAACAGAAGTGCAACCTTGTGTAAAGCCTCCACCAATGCTGGTATTATGTAATCAGACAACTGCTTTATGTAAGACTCATTACAACCATTAGACTGCCCCTTCTCTACCGCTAATTTAGCAGAACGCAACAATTCTGGCATGGCTATGGACAAAGTGGATAGACAACATCAAGAATTTCAGTCCGTTCTGCAACAACTCACAGTAGGAAAAAGAAAGAGCAAAGTTCATGACCATACCCGAAACAGCTGCTTTCCTGACTTCTTCATGGAAATAAAATTTAAGAAGGGGAACCAATGTAGGAGCAACCTATACATATTCATAGTCAGTATCATATTTTTTGAGATCCTTGAAAGTAAGTACCCGAAGGATCCCTTTAAAATAAAATAGAAACACAACAACAACAACAAAAAAGCCCCTAAAATGTAAATCAAGCCAAACCTGCTCAATCCATGGGAAAAATCCTTCCTTCAACTCATCAGCATAGCAACAAAGCATGTTACAAGCTGTAGCTTTTTCCTCCAGGACACTAGTCTTGATTCCTATCCTTTTATCCCCAAGAGTAATAGTTTCAATACTGCATAGAAAACATAGAGAATACCCATAAAAACATTGGTATCTAAACATAATCATTATTTTTCTTTGAGGACCTCTTCTTTTTCATTTAAGAGCAAGTGCTCTTATTTTTGCAAGAACAAGACAACAACAGAAGGCAATATATGACAAGTTCCTAATAATAATAATAATAATAATAATAATAATAATAATAAATCCATGAGCTGGTAAGAAACATGGTAAACACCCAAGGCCAGTCATTCAACTTAATGGTTTTTACAACCAAAAAATAAGTCTAGGATCATGTTCTGGGGCCAGGAAATGATAGATGACTACAGATAGATGTTTGTATGTACATGTATGTTAGTATGTGACCTAAATGTTTCAATGAAATGGCTAAGTGCACCTCTATCTTGCCTAATACCACCATAGATAACAAAACTGATTTAAGAAGCAGTTCATAATCTGGATGATGAGTTTATCTCCACCCTAAATGAATAAAATGTAAACAAGTAAAAAGCAAAAAAGCAGATTTTAAAATATTAAAAAAAAAAAAAAAAGACAAACCACGCTAAGTGATAAAGGAAAGGAAATTCTATAGAAATAATCTCACAAAATTAAAAATAACCCGATACTATAATTTAAAGCTAGGGCGAAAGGAAACCTTTCATCATCTTCATCAATATCATCATCTGAATCCGCAGATGTAATAGTTACATCAGGCTTAAGTTGAGCAGATTGAAGCAATGGGGGCATGACAACATTCATGTAAGGAAGAAAATCCTGCCCAAGACACTTGCAAAGTCTGGCCCATGCCTGAAAAATAATCAAGCAGTTAGCTTTAACATCAATATTGAAACAAATAATATAATTAAACATTTATCAGTCAAAAGATAAAAGCAAATGATATCTATGTAGATCTCCAAGTTATTTCTTCAAATGGTGAGAACATACCTGTAACATGTAGCTTGTAGTCGGGTCATCTGACTCCATTTGTGATCCTTGCAATGACATTAATACATCCATAACCTTCCAAGAAAAAAAAAACTAGTAAGGACACACTCCAATATTCTAGGTGTGTGTGTTGTGAGAGAGAAAGAGAGAGAGAGAGAGAGAGAGAAGTCATCATCAGTAATAAATCAAGTGATTATGGGTAGTGTCACAATCTAAGAATCAAAAGACTAGAAAATGTTATAAATTATCACCTGCTTAGCATCATCCCTAAACTTGTCCTTCCCAACAGCCATTCCAACCAAACTAATGCACTCCATAGATTTGGCACGAAGCATGCGATTAGACTTATCATTTGCATTCACCAAAATAGCTTTCAAGTATGGCATTACAGCATCATAATACTTTTGGAATTGCTCCTGTTCAACAATACCATGTTATATTGATGCATTCTAAAATAAAAATGAAAACACTTGTATCATGGGTAACAAAAGTACCTGTGATGAATCAGCAACTGATGCCAAAGCTGTCAAAGCACCCTCTTGCACCATTTGCTTCCCATTCTGGAATGTGTATAAATAACACACAAAGGACATAAGCTCAAAGAAATGAGGGTGGGGGGAGGAGGTGTAATGACTGACCAAAGAAAATAAGAACTCCCATGAGAAAAAGCTAAGAAGCATGGTCCAGGATATATCACCACAACAAGATACAGAAGAAGCTTTTCAATTTTAGGCTCCGTTTGGGAGTTTATAAGGGAATGGAATGAAATGATCATAAGAAAATGAAAAGGAAAGGAATGGAATATATTTAAGTAAGGGAAAGGAATGGAAAAGAATGGAATGGAATGGAATTAAGTAGCCTTGATTGGATGTTTTAAAATGAAGGAATGGAAATGAATGAAAATGAATGGAATGTAAGTAATCTTGTTTGGGAGTAACATGGAGGGAATGGAATGGAATCATTTTATGATAATATTACTATTAGACCCCTATTTTAAAATAAAAGGTTGAATATATAAGAGTATTTTGGGAGTTTTAGTAAAAATTTCATTAAACCTAAATTCATTCCCTCCCATTCCTCCCAATTTTGAGAAGAACAAAAATTTGAAGTTTTGAGGAAAAAGAGAGGAATGAGCATTCTCTCCTAACTATTCCATTCCCTAACACTTAAAACTCCCAAACATGGGAATGGATCTTCCATTCCCTCCGTTAAAACTCCCAAATAAGGGGAGGGAAGAATATTCTAAAAATATTCATTTTATTCCTTTCCATTCCATTCCATTCCCTCCTCCCAAACGGACCCTTAATCTTCAGAAAGCTATTTACACTATGTTTGGTTCGGGGTGATTATTGGGTGGATGGAAAATGGGGGAAAGAAAAGTAGGGAGAAAATGATTTTTTGGTTGTTTGATTGATAGGAGAAAAGGGAGTGGATTTTGGAGGGGCCTAGGTGTTTTCTCCCCAGGCCCATCAAAAAATCAATACCCCCCGATTTGGGAGGAAAACACAAGAGAAAACATGGGCATAAACACATTTACACATTTTCCCCTTTCTGCCCTTCTCTATAACATCTCAAATTCACTACCCTACCTTCAGCAAACTAACCCAGAAAATTAAACCCATAATTTCAACATCAGAATTAACATTAGAGTATAAACCAAAGAAAACCCAGTTTTGCCATGAATTTCAGAGAGAGAGAGAGAGAGAGAGAGAGAGAGAGCATTGCTTTCCAGGAGAGCATACAAAGCATTAGTGTAAGATCAGGAGGAGGTTGAAAAATGAAATTCTTTTTTGTGAGACTTGACATGAAGGCACAATTTTGTATCTGTATTCTGAAATTCCCATTCCTATAAACAAGTAACAAAGGGATAGGGACATAGGGTGCACACATTTATAGCACTTGGCAGCAAAAAGAAAGGGTCATTATTGTACAATTTTTTTTCCTATTTTTTTTATGGAACTACCGAATGTGTTTTGTATTTTCATACAAGCATCAGTTATTTCTATAATCTGTGTGTTTTTTATGAGAAATAACTTGCGTAATTAAAAAAAAAAAAAAAAAAGAGGTAAATTGATATGATATGCTTGTAAATGTATTTAATATGTTTGTGGGTAATATAATATAAAATAAAATATTTATAACATTTATATAAATAGGGGTATGAGAGTAAATTCATACAAATTAGATTTTCTAACCCCTCATTTTTCTTCTCAACCAAAGGAGTTTTCCACCCCTCTACTTTTCCATCCTCCCAACCAAACACACTAGGCCTAGGAGAAAAACAAAAATCTCTTCTATCCCTCCACTTTTCCATCCCCTCCTCATTTTCTATCCTCCTATTTCTCCATCCCCCCAACCAAGAAGTGTTAAGCACAGAACATAGGGATTGTAAGCTTATCAATTTTAACAAATCCAACACACCAACACATAATGCTATATTAAATCATCTAGAGGTAATGTGTGAGAGCATCTGCATTCAAAGAACAAAAAAAAAAAACAAGCGTACTTTCATACCAGAGCTAAAAAAGAACTTCTCATTCACACCTGTAAGTCTTACTCTTTACCATTTCTCTGTCCCACAGTCCTATCATTTTCTCCATTACCCTCCAACTTCCTAAATTAACACCTCAACTATAAAACTTAAAAAGCCTTTAATTTCCAAAAACTACAGCTTGAATCCTACTAGAAAAGGGAACCATTAATGATTAATAGAGTGTAGTCTCCATGATTTTATCCATAATCAGGCATCATTCCCTATTCTCTTCCATGACTTTCTTCCTTATTTCCTTTGCAACTAAGTAAATACAATCTATCAATGTCACTCCTTAACCAACCCCTTTGTTGACTCATCATTTCAGTTTTATGTAGTTAAGAAAGCAGACATTCATGGAAATTAGTCATTTTTAACTATTCTCTCGTGGACACAAAATAAGTTTGAAAGCATGTATTTTCACAGCAATAATGTTGAAGAATAACAACTGGAAAAATGAAAATTAGAGCTGTTTGAAAGGTTGGCCATCTATGCCAATTTGCATATTTAATGTGTGTTTGTATGTTTATCACATAAAAACCTAAATATTCAAAAGTAAAGAAAAAAGAGCTCAAAAGAATATTAGTGCTCTTACATAATGAAAAAATCAATATATTTATCTAAATCTAGGATTCTGTAATTCTCCTTTGATATAGGAAACATATAGGGATTTGTTTTTTGTTTTTTACATAGATTTCTGAATTTTAGGATTTAGGATTCAATTTCCTTGATTCAAAGTGTGTTAACATCTTGATATGGCAAAGGGCAACAGCAAGAACAACACCCTATTAAAGGTGATTGCTGGGTGCAAGCCCTCAAAGTAGCTATTCAAACTAATGCCGAGAAGATAACTAGCGGCCCATGACATTTGGGACATGCTCATCAAGCTAGGTTGAACCATGTTAGAAATAGGGATAAAAAATAGCAGATATATAGCCCCCGCACAACATATTGGTAAGCACGTTTCGTTTCATACTATTCAAAAGTATCACAAATTTTCATGATTGGACACTTGACCTAAAGGATTCTTTGACTAATAGATATTCCTGAGGAGAGGTTAATTCACTTTGTATAAGCTTATTCGGTATGCCTTAGATTGGTGAGAATGAACACAATTTCATAGAATCCAAGACAAAATTTGTTCACGGCCAAGGATGAAAAAGATGCTTGGAATCAAATTTTTTCCCAAGAATTACAATGTAATATCGTGCTTTACAAAACAAGAATATATGGCGAAAAAATCTTACTCCATGAATTATATTGATGAACTCTACATTCAACCTTCAAGAGAAGATATAACATTACTGGGAATCAACAATATAGAACCAAGTTTCGAAGAAAATCTTGAGTATCTCCCTTTGTGTACATCCTGTTAGGGTTGCACCCTCTTCTACTGCAGTTTTTTTTTTTTTTTTTCTTTTCTTTTCTTTTTTTACTTCTAAAAGGGAAAAGAATCTAAGAATTCCATCCACTTTTGTATTCTATCATCAAACAGTAAAACATGGAAAAGTGCACACAAGCTCAAGTTGAGGTTGAGGACAAGGAGGATTATATACCTGGAGGAGGACAAGAAGTTTGGTTACAATAACATCCAAATATGGTGTTAAAATATCAGGGGTGCAATTCTCACTGAAATTGAGCACAGCTGAAGCCGCATGGGCCTGTAATAAACAAACAATAAACATTTATTTACAGGGAAAAATAAAATAGAAGAAAAAAGGGGGCCAAAAAGAAACAATAATAAGTAGGATATAGTACTCCTAATATCACGAACCTGAACTCGGGGATTGTGAAAATCATCCATAGCCCCAGCTAATGCAGGTAGAACTTGACTATGATAATGAACTTGCAACTCTGGGCCCAAGTCCGTGGACAATTGCCCGATTGCATTTATTGCTGCCCATCGCACCCGGGGGTGGGGATCTTGGAATGATTTCAAAACCATTGACACTACCTGCCCCAGATTTTTTATCATTACCTGTATCAAGAAAGACAGAAGGTAAGAACACCATACTTGAGAGCAAATTAAGTCTTCCGGTCAACATAGTAAAAAACCAAAAGTAGACCATAGCAGAAACAAGAACCATATTGAACACTAAAATATCAAATGTTTGTGAAAAACAAGTTAAAACAAAAGTATAAATATTATGGAGTCCCAATCAAACACTGTAGCTCAGTGGGTTCGAATTCCCCCTCCCCATTGTTGTAAGTATAGAATTATCAAAAAGTAAAAGAGTGGCATTAACAACTATTTGGCAATATCATAAAACATGGAATAATGAAAAGCAGCCTATCTAATCATCAGTAATTTCCAAGTGAATAATGAAAAACATTGGCAATCAGTCCAAACGTGAATGTAAAACATCAAAGTCAGCAAGGGGCAGTGCTTAATTGCTTATGCTTTATTATTTTTATTTATTTATTATTTTTTTGTTTGTTTGTTTGTTTCCAATACCTTGGAGCAACCCTCAGCGATTTGAGCAAGGGCAATGAGCGAGGCATGATGCTTTTCCCATTCGGGAGCAGCCAAGAAAGCCGGGAAAAGCTCGGAAGCAACAGGCACAATGGTATTCCCTCCCAATGAAATCGACAGCCTGTCCAAACACTCCTGACCGAAGGCATAATTACTAGTCTCGCCGGCATCCTCATCCTCAGCCTCGGCATTGTGCCACGCAGGATCATCCTCCACATCTAATAGCATATTCATCAGCACTGCAAAAAGCCTCTGAATGAACTGTGGCAACTTCCTCATCATACCAGGCGCCCTCTCTCTCGCCTCTGCCAACGTAATCACAAACTCAATGGCCAAATGTCTAGTGTTCTCCTCCAAACTCTCCGCCTCCGCAATCTGCAACATGGACCCAACCACATCGACCAACTGTCTTCGTAAAAACCTCGGCTCCGTGCCGGCCAACTCGATCAACAACTCCAACGCCTCCTGCGCCGTGACCTCCTGACCGCAATTCAAGGCCTCAGTCAAAGTCTGCATCATCAACGGCAACAAGTCCTGGAAGCGGTCCCGATCAGACGCACTGGACAAGCACTGAACAAAATTGATAGCGGCGCCAAGGGAAGCGATCCTAACATCGGAATTACTCCGAGGAGAGGCGAGGCAATTGAGGAAAACGCCGTGGAGAGTGGTGAGGTGAGGGACGAGGGTTTCACCGATATAATGAGCCAATTGAGCGAAAATGATGAGAGAAAGTTCCTGAAGACTGAGATTATCGGAAGTGACGCAGTGGAAGATAAAAGGGAGGAGTTCAGGCCAGGAATTGTCGGGTAAAAGAAGGGAGGCGAGTTCAGAAACGGTGTCGCAGAGTTTTTTAGAGATGGATTTGATTTGTTCGGTTTGGAGGGAGGTGAGGACGAGGGATTTGAGAGCGGAGCGAGTGGAGTCAGCGAGACGGGGCCAGATGTCGGTAAGCTGGCGGCGGAGGAGGATGGCGGACATAGTTCGGGACTCGGGGCGAGGAGAGGATTGGAGGAGATTAGATAGTTGAAGTGCTAAAGCGTCTGGGTGAGACTGCTTGCACAGATTGAAAAGGGACTCGGCGTGTGAACGCTGGTCGTTGGTTGAGGACATTAGGTGGGAGATTAGGGTTTCGAAGTGGGATGGGTCTTGACCCAAGAGGAGACCCACTTGCTGCTGCTGCTGCTGCTGCTGATTCGGATCGGCGGCCATCGATTTTAGGGTTTTAAGCTTTTTTTTTTTTTTTTTTTTTAATTATGCAGTGTTGTGTTGTGTTGTGTTGGGTTGGCTGGCGGGGAAGGAGGGAGGATGGAGGAGGGAGGGAAGAGAGAAAAAAAATAAAATAAAATAAAAAAAGAAAAAGAAAAGCAGGGCATTGAGTTGGAGTTTTGAGTCTTTGACGGCTTTTTATTTGAGTTGTGTTGCGCTCTGATGTTATGTTGGCGAAAGGTTTTTAAACGGTTGGGATGGAGGGTTAATAAACTTTAGTACAGTTATACGACTTACTTGCTATCAACTTCAGCCAATTACAAACAGCCCACGTGGAACTACAACTAGTCACCCCATTTTTCTATGACTTTGCCCATTTACTCCAATCATTGTTTGGTGGGATATGGATAATTTGATTCACATTTCACACTTCAACCTACAGCTACAAACACCCCAACTAGTTTTGAATTTCAAGGAGAAAGAGGTTTTAGGCACCGCCAGCACCAGCCCACTCCACTATTGGTTGCTGCACTAAAATCCAATAAGACTATTTCGGTAATATAATTTTTTTAAATCTACTCAATTTTTATTATTTTTTTTTTTTTTTGATAAAGAGAGTTCAACATATATATATATATATATATATTAAAACTTAAGGTAGGGAATAATACAACAAAGTTTAGCCGATGTTAGACATATATTGCTGGAAGCATCAGACTGGAAATATTGTAGCTTTCGCAGCGAGATTTAAAACCTGAGCCATCACTACTTTAGGTACAAACAAAAATTGAGTGATGGTGTAGATTCTGGAGGTCCATTAGCAAGGCTTGCTCCTGCCATGCTGCCTTCCTGTGTTCGTTGCAAATTTCTACCATTCTCTGGTCAGTGCTCACAATGACAACTCTGTAAAGCCCCATAGCTGTTGATTTGATCAGTGCCTCCACTAGTGCTTCCTGAACTGCAAGATGTTGGGTTGGTCGTCCACTGCTAGCACCCCCTCTAAATAGGAGAGTACCATCCAACTTCCTTGCTTCGAATGCATAGCCACATCTTTTTGTTCTTCTATTCTTGGAAGCTACCACATTGATAAGTACTTGCCAGTTCTGATTGACATAATAATATGGATATGTTTGGCTTTGATTTCTGTCTTTGCCTCTGGTCTTGTGGTGGTTGAAAGGCTTCCCTGTGCCTGCAAATAAGAGATTGAGAAGTGAGTACAACCTCTAAAGGATTGGGAACCTTCCCTTTGTGGAGAACCATATTTCTATGGTTCCATATTGTCCATAGGGTGGTGAACACAGCTTGTAGAATATCCATCTTTGCACTGAATATGATACTATTTGTGTTGATGTAGCTCAATATCCACTGCTTTGTTGAACTAATATTTAGATCCGTTGTTCTGATTTCAAGAGTTAACCCATGCCAAACAGATCTACGTAAAAAGGTACACTGTAAGAAAAGATGAGAAATAGATTCCTCCTCTGTATCACACAGCAAGCAACTAGTGGAATTTGAGACTCCTTTCCTATTGAGGGTTCCAAACACAAGTAAGCTGTCATGCATGATTTTCCAAACAAAAGTGAGAATTCTCGCAGGCAGTTTAACCTTCCAAAAGAGTTCCCAAGCAGATTGTGGTATATTAGGTAGACTAAGCTCTCTTCATGTGGGAGCGGTTTGGAGTTGCTGGATTAAAGAGTATGCCTGAGACACACTATAATCCCCTAACTTTGAATGTTTCCATACCAGCCTATCCGGGTTGCCATCTGTTTTTGGAATAGCTGTTTGCATAATGTCTGTACAGGTGGGGTAAGGATAGAGTTTCCTTAGAAGATCACAGTTCCAAGACTTTTGGTTTGGGTCCATAAGGTCAGCCACTGTTCCATTGAGAAGATTGAGGTCTCTTAAGGTATGATTTGAAGTCTAAAACCAGTCAGGATGAGTGAGTGGAATCTGATGACCTGATCCCACATGCCATCTGCCCTGCTGCAGCTTTGCATAATGAGGTTTTCAATGTTAGGAAATATATATGTTTGCATCGCATACAAAACATACGCAGCGGAAAATAAACGGATCTACTTCTTTCGCAATTGATAATATGCACTATGTAAATTTCAGAATAAAAGAACAAGAGAGTGTACCTTGATGCGGTGAAATTCAAAACCGAATGAAGAAGTACTTGGGAACACTTTCAATCTTCACTCCAATTCCACTTGATGCCCAAGATGTGTGGACTCTCAATCAGTTCTATGTTTTCTAGAGAGAATATATGAAAGAGTGTCTCTCTTCCTTATATCATGTTCTTAACTTATTAAACATACAAACCATTTCATTCTATATAAAATTCTATATGTTTCTCTCCACATAACTGATTATCTAATTAGGCTAACCTTTTGGGCATTCCCAATTGGGCTTTAGTGTGTGGCTTGAAGTGAGACCAAAAGGGAACAAATAAGACACTGGCTCCAATGGGCTTTGGACTTTTCTGTCAGCTCTTGACAAATCCAAAGTTACCATTAATTATATTTAATACCACTATATAAATATAATTGCACTCTAGGCCTCATTAATAAATTATATCCCAAGACTTTATTATACATGCAACCCCTTCATAAAATATTCGTAGTAATACAAAGTCATAAATATAAATTGTCACTTTGTAAATTACTACATCTTAATCCTTGAGTACCCGGTTTAATCCTTTTGAGTTATTCACCATATATTTATAAAATCCAATTTCATAAATATATACTTTAGTCTTACTAAAGTGGTTAGGCCTAACTCTCTGAATAACTGAACCCATTAAACTTATCTCAAGGGAATATTTTATATCTCCGTTAAGAGACTATGAATTCCATCTTGAGAATATATGTTCCATCAACACTAAATGTGGCTGCCCAACATACTGAGGTTTTGACCGTTACTTTAGATCTCACTCCTGATATATCAAAGCAACCTACATTTGATGATCAGGTCCATTATTCTCTCAGGATTAAGAGTTCATGTGAATACAAGTCGTGAGATTTTATTATTCAATTGACAATAGTTAGGAGAATAATAAATCTCACAGCGGTCCAGTTCAATATGTCTTAACTCTTAAAATATATCAACATATTAACTAGAAGTCACCACTTCCATGATCAAGACAAATTATCGTAGTTAATATGTTATTAGTCTTCGCAGATGAAATGCCCAATTTCATCACCGACTACGAACCAAAATTCTGAGTTTACAAAGAACTTATGATTTATATCTTATGTGACTAAATCACATAAATCACATACTATGCATCTCATGGACTATTTGATAATGTCCGAATATTCATGTTACCATTATTTTATATAAGAATAAAGTAACTTTATTAAACACAATATTAAATCATACATCATTTCTCACATAATGTCATACATAATAACATACATAGTATCATACAATAGGATTTAAGGGCACTTATCCCAACAATCTCTCACTTGCCCTAAAGACTATTGTGCACTAATCTAACTCCCATTCCCTCCAAATGTGATTCGAAGGTCCTTTGAGGCAAGACTTTGGTAAAGGGAGATGCTAGATTATTTGCACTTTCAATCTTTACTACCACCACATCTCCATGAGCAACAATGTCTCAAATGATGTGGTACTTTCTCTCAATGTGCTTTCCTTTCTTGTGATTCCTTGGATCTTTGGATTGTGCAACTGCTCCACTATTGTCACAAAACAATGTGATAGGAACTTGCTCCATTCTCACTACACCAAGATCAGAAAGGAATTTCTTGCGCCAAACAGCTTCCTTTGCCGCCTCACAAGCAGCAACATATTCAGCTTCCATGGTGGAGTCCACAATACAAGATTGCTTAACACTTCTCCAACTTATGGCTCCACCTCCCAAGGTGAATACACATCCTGACGTGGACTTTCTGAAATCTAGATCCGATTGAAAGTCTGAATCTGTATAGCCAATGGAAATCAAATCCTCATAACGGTAAATAAGCATATAATCTCTCGTTTTCCGTAGATACTTGAGAATATGCTTTACAGCTTACCAATGTTGTGGTCCTGGATTTGATTAATATCAGTTGACCATGCCAACTGAAAAATAGATATCTGGTCTAGTATAAAGCATGGCATACATGAGACTTCCTACTGCAGAGGCATAAGGAACTTGTCTCATCATATTTTCTTCCTCTTGAGTCTTAGGCCTTTGGTCATCAGACAGAGGAACTCCATGTCTGAAAAGAAATAATCTTTTCTTGGAGTTTTGCATGCTAAACCGTTCTAGAACCTTATCTATATATCCAGCTTGTGATAAGCCTAACATCTTATTCTTACGATCTCGCCAAAGCTTGATCCCTAGAATAAAGTTAGCCTCACGCAAGTCCTTCATATCAAATTGGCTTGACAACCAAATCTTTACTGATGACATTACACCTACATCATTTCTAATGAGTAGAATATCATCAACATAAAGCACTAAGAACATTACTACTTTGTCTTGATGTCTTTTGTACACACATGGTTCATCAAGATTTTGTTCAAAACTAAATAATTTGATTGCTTGATCAAATCTGATGTTCCATGACCTAGATGCTTGCTTAAGTCTATAAATGGACCTATTCAACTTGCATACCATATGCTCTTGGTTCTTTGCTATGAAACCTTCTAGTTGCTTCATATAGATTTCCTCTTCAAGATTGCCATTAAGAAATGCAGTCTTGACATCCATTTGCCAAATCTCATAATCATAATGAGCAGCAATGGATAAGAGAATTCTGATAAATTTAAGCATTACTACTAGTGAAAAGGTTTCCTCATAATCAATACCTTCTTTTTTAGTATACCTTTTTGCCACTAGCTTTGCTTTAAAGGTTTCAGCCTTTCTATCTATCCCTCTCTTCCTCTTGTAAACCCATTTGCAACCAACAGGTTTAATGCTGTTAGGTGCCTTTATAAGATCCCAAACTTTATTGGAATACATGGAATCTAAATCTGATTTCATAGCTTGGACCCAATGATGTGCATCTATATCATTCATTGCTTCTTCAAAAGTGTAAGGATCAGTTTCGGCCTCCTCTGAGATAGCCTCATAAGTCTCTCCAAGACCTATGAATCTTATAGGTGGCCTAACATTCCTTCCATTACGACGAGGCAACTAGGTACTAGACATCTCATGAGTAGTATCTTGTAGTGTATCCAATACAGCAATGGATAAGAGAATTCTGATAGATTTAAGCATTGCTACTGGTGAAAAGGTTTCCTCATAATTAATACCTTCTTTTTGAGTATACTCTTTTGCCACTAGCCTTGCTTTAAAGGTTTCAACATTTCTATCTATCCCTCTCTTCCTCTTGTAAACTCATTTGCAACCAACAGGTTTAATGCCGTTAAGCGCCTTTACAAGATCCCAAACTTTATTAGAATATATGAAATCTAATTCTGATTTCATAGCTTGGACCCAATGATGTGTATCTATATCATTCATTGCTTCTTCATAAGTGTAAGGATCAGTTTCGGCCTCCTCTGAGATAGCCTTATAAGTCTCTCCAAGACCTATGAATCTTATAGGTGGCCTAACATTCCTCCCACTATGACGAGGCAACTGTGTACTAGACATCTCATGAGTAGTATCTTGTGGTGTATCCAATACAGCCACATCATCCATAGTTTCAACCATTGGTTGTTCAATTACAGGTTCATTCATTTCAGCCAAGACAACTCTACTTCTAGGAGTAAAATTATTCATATAGTCATATTCCAAGAATTTAGCATTTGTACTAACAAAAACTTTGTTATCTTTATGACTATAGAATAAATAATCCCTAATTTCTTTTAGATAACCCACAAGCAAACATACGTCTGATTTTGGTTCCAACTTATCAGACTTCCCTTTTAACACATGTGTTGGACAACCCCAAATGTAGAGATATTTCATACTAGGCTTACGCCCACTCCACAATTCCATGGGTGTTTTGGGAACAGATTTTGATGGAACTAAATTCAAAAGATGTATTGCTGTATCTAAGGCATAACCCCAAAAAGAAATAGGTAAAGTTGAGTAACTCATCATGGACCTAACCATTTCCAAAAGAGTCCTATTCCTTCTTTCTGCTACACCATTTTGTTGGAAAGTTCCAGGTGCAGTCAATTGGGATACAATCCCATTTTGAGTTAAGTAATCCTTGAAATCCCTAAGAAGGTATTCGTCACCACGATCAGATCGAATAGCCTTTATGTGTTTACCCAATTGATTCTCAACTTCAGCCCTAAACTCTTTGAATTTTTCAAAGGCTTCGGACTTCCGTCTCATTAGGTACACATAACCAAATCTAGAGTAATCATCGGTGAAAGTGATGAAGTACTCATAACCTCCTTTTGCTTGGGTTGACATAAGACCACAAACATCCATATGAACTAATTCTAGCAACTCTTGGGCTCTTCTACCTTTTGCATTAAAAAGTCATTTGGTCATTTTGCCTTCCAAGATTCACAAACTGGAAATTCATCAAAGTCCAATGGCTCTAAGAGACCATCTTTAATCAGTCTTTGAATTCTGTTTGGATTAATATGACCCAAACGTAAGTGCCAAAGATATGCATCATTAGTAGAATGAAACTTTCTCTTTAATGATTTTATATGAGAGTTATTATCTAATTCAGAATTATATAATTCATGCTTATTAGGAGTTAAAATATAAAGATCATCCATAATATTGCCAGAACAGATAAACATTTTATCCTTCTTTATTACAACATTGTCTTTAAGGATAACACAATATCCATTTTTACCTAAATAAGTTGCAGAAATTAAATTCCTACGAACATTAGGTACAAATAAATAGTCTTCCAATATTAAAACCTTAATTTCAAAGCATAAATTAAACACTCCAATAGCTACAACTGGAATCCTACTCTCATCAGCCAAGGTCAGAAACAACTCTCCTTCTTTAAGTCTTTTGGTCTCCTAGAACTCCTGCAAAGAATTGCAGATATGATTGGTACAACCTGAATCCACACACCAGGAATCCGTGGGATTTTGTACCAAACATATTTCAAGAAAGAATGAAATTTTCATACCCTTATTGGCAGCCTTGAACTTTGGACAATTCCTCTTCTAATGTCCTTTCTCACCACAATGAAAACATTT
Source organism: Lithocarpus polystachyus (assembly GCA_033629205.1). Taxonomy (NCBI): domain Eukaryota; kingdom Viridiplantae; phylum Streptophyta; class Magnoliopsida; order Fagales; family Fagaceae; genus Lithocarpus; species Lithocarpus polystachyus. Next base: position 22,803,445 of record CM066168.1, on the reverse strand, counting down.
TCCTTTCAGCTTCTTTCCTTTGTCGGCAACCCCTAAGACAATTTGTTTACCCTCCTGCTTAGTGAAGTCCTTATTCTTCTTCTTCTTACCCTTGCCTTTCGACTTAGGTTGAGAAGTAGAAGCTTCACCCACATTGGCTTCAACATTAGAAGTACCAAGGATGCCTTCCGCCGCTACCAACTCATTCATTAATTCAGACAAAGAATAAATCTTTTTGTTCATGTTATAATTAAGTCTGAATTCCTTGAATGATTCTGATAGTGACTGGAGTATCATATCCACTTGGGATTCTCCATCAATGTCGACACCCAAAACTTCCAATGTGTTCAGATTAGAGATCATTGTAAGACAATGTTCTCTCACTGAACTACCTTCAGCCATTTTGGTATTATAAATTTGCCTCATGGTTTCTTGCCTTGCAGAACGGTCTTGCTCACCAAACATCTCCTTCAGACTTTGCATAATGTCCGAAGCTAGTTCTACATCCTGCATTTGATACTGTAGAATATTTGAGATGGACGCTATGATGTAGCACTTGGCCATTTCATTAGATTTCTGCCAACGATCATATCGTTGTTTTTCCTTAGGAGGAGCATCTAATGAAAGAAAGCTAGGACATGGTTGAGTAAGCACATATTTGTGCTTTTCAGCTGTGAGAACTATGTCCAAGTTTCTTTTCCAGTCAAGATAATTGGTTCTAGTCAGTTTGTTTTGATTAAGAATGCTAACAAGTGGGCTAAATGATGCCATGTTTAAATCTGAAATAATAAACATGAATATAATAAGTAAACTGGACATTATCAATTTAGCATATAAACATATAATATGGAACCTTAATAAAACCATAATATAACATATGTAACGACAACCCAATCTCGCAATTAATATTCCTCGGTTGTGAGGTCATACCAATCACTATGATTAAGCAAGGATTATCCTCATTATTAATGCTATCATGGTAACTTTTACCAAACAAAAATAATGTGCCGCTTTTCCTTTAGCCTCTAAGTGATAATGACATAGCTCCGAAGGGAGGTTAACATCATACTTAGTCTAGTGTACACCATTGTCTAGAATCAATGTGAGTCACCAAGTAACTCCACGGTAGCGTGGTCGCTCTTAATGTAAAAATACACTTCATCTATCATTAAGAAGTTTAACCTGTAGTACCATGAATTAAACACCCTCCGTAGAGAGCAAGGCATATACGCCAAGGCGAGGTGATTAATCACACTACTATAAACTGACAATGGAGGCCATGAGATCCAACCCTTGAATCTCTCTCCCACTAGATGTTTTAAATTAAAGGTTTTTACCTTTTAAACATGCATAAACTAATTATACACAGCCTTGCACTTTATACTAAGCACTTTTTCTTACGAAAAAAAGGCGTAAGAAAAAATAGTGAAAACACAAAATTTAATCACACACTTTTAAGTTTGAAAACACTTAGAAAAAATTCAGATTTTCCTTATTTCGATCGATCAAATGTGCCCCTCGATCGGTCAAAAAAATTAAACAATTCGAACTTGACCATCTGCCTAGTTCGATTGATGCTTGATCGCCTCTCGATCGATCAAAAAGAAAATTCGATCGATCGACTAGCAATTGAATATCAATCGATTCAAAAGATTGGTCACTGTTTTACTCGATCGATTGAAAGTAAATTTCAATCGATCGAAACTCGTAAAACTCGAATTTCCAAAAATTCTTCTAAGGCAGTTTTCAACGGTTTTGCATGAATAAACAACCATCATACGAAAATGATAGACAGAAATTGATATCAAAACTGAAATCTATTGATGCTATAGCCTTAAAGATCAATTTAACATTCTTAAATTCATATTTAAACAACATCATAACATCAATATCAGTTTTTATCAAATCATAGTTTCAACAACCATGCAGAAAATTAAATGAATAATCTTCTATCAACTTGAAACTATTATCTCTAATTCCAAAACGCACAAAACATGTTATACAGATTCGAAATGAAGACCGCTCTGATACTAATGTTAGGAAATATATATATGTTTGTATCGCATACAAAACATACGCAGCGGAAAATAAACGGATCTACTTCTTTTGCAATTGATAACATGCACTATGTAAGTTTCAGAATATAAGAACAAGAGAGTGTACCTTGATGCGGTGAAATTCAAAACCGAATGAAGAAGTACTTGGGAACACTTTCAATCTTCACTCCAATTTCACTTGATGCCCAAGATGTGTGGTCTCTCAATCAGTTCTATGTTTTCTAGAGAGAATATATGAAAGAGTGTCTCTCTTCCTTATATCATGTTCTTAACTTATTAAACATACAAACCATTTCATTCTATATAAAATTCTGTATGTTTCTCTCCACATAACTAATTATCTAATTGGGCTAACCTTTTGGGCCTTCCCAATTGGGCTTTAGTGTGTGGCTTGAAGTGGGACCAAAAGGGAACAAATAAGACACTAGCTCCAATGGGCCTTGGACTTTTCTGTCAACTCTTGACAAGTCTAAAGTTACCATTAATTATATTTAATACCACTATATAAATATAATTGCACTCTAGGCCTCATTAATAAATTATATCCCAAAACTTTATTATACATGCAACCCCTTCATAAAATATTCGTAGTAATACAAAGTCATGAATATAGACTGCCACTTTGTAAATTACTACATCTTAATCCTTGAGTACCCGGTTTAATCCTTTTGAGTTATTCACCATATATTTATAAAATCCAATTTCATAAATATATACTTTAGTCTTACTAAAGTGGTTAGGCCTAACTCTTTGAATAACTGAACCCATTAAACTTATCTCAAGGGAATATTTTATATCTTCATTAAGAGACTATGAATTCGATCTTGAGAATATATGTTCCATCAACACTAAATGTGGCTACCCAACATACTGAGATTTTGACCATTACTTTAGATCTCACTCCTGATATATCAAAGCAACCTACATTTGATGATCAGGTCCATTATTCTCTCAGGATTAAGAGTTCATGTGAATACAAGTCGTGAGATTTATTATTCAATTGACAATCGTTAGGAGAATAATAAATCTCACAGCGGTCCAGTTCAATATGTCTTAACTCTTAAAACATATCAACATATTAACTAGAAGTTACCACTTCCATGATTAAGACAAATCATCGTAGTTAATATGTTATAGTCTTTGCAGATGAAATGCCCAATTTCATCACCGACTACGAACCAAAATTCTGAGTTTACAAAGAACTTGTGATCTATATCTTCTGTGACTAAATCACATAAATCACATACTATGCATCTCATGGACTATTTGATAATGTCCGAATATTCATGTTATCATTATTTTAGATAAGAATAAAGTAACTTTATTAAACACAATATTAAGTCATACATCATTTCTCACATAATGTCATACATAATAACATACATAGCATTATACAATAGGATTTAAGGGCACTTATCCCAACATTCAATACCCCTCCAAGTCTAGGAGTGATATGGTTTTGGGATGTATTCATTTAGGGGGTTCCTAGGGAAGTATTTGGCTTTGTAGGTTCTTGCTAGTAGGGAATCAGGATTGTTATGTATCTTCCAATACTATTTGGCCAGCATTGCTTGATTGAAGTTGTTGAACATTTTGAAGCCAAGGCCTCCCTTACTCTTAGGATTGCAGATTTTATTCCACCCTATTAGGTGCATTTTCCTGGTTCCAAAGTCATGGCCCTAAAAGAAATCTCTAATTGTAGCATCTAATTTGTTGCAAATAGATTCTGGTACTCTGAAACAAGAAATTGTGTAAAGTGGCATTGATTGCAACACTGATGTGATTAGAGTTACCCTGCCTTCCTGAGATAAAAGTTTTGCTCTTCATCCCTAAAGTTTTGCCTGTAACTTATCTACCAAATCCTCAAAATCAAATACTCTCCTGCCTCTCAATTTGAAGTTTAAACCCAGATATTTATTAGGGTTTTGCACCAAGTTTACCTGCAAGGTATCAACCAAGGATTCTTGCATGTTAAGGGGTATATTGGGGGAGCATAGAAGATCAAACTTGGTGAAATTGATACTTTGACCCGAGAGGGAGCAGTACCAGAGGATTGTGTCCTTCAGATACCCTAAGGAGTGACTATCATTTTGGAAGAAAAACAAAAAATCATCAACCTTGATGAGTGCAATGGACAGAATATTGGCACATAGTAAGAACAAGTAAGGGGAAATTGGATCCCCCTGCCTAACTCCTCTAGTTGGATAAAAAGGATGTGTAGGACTTCCATTTAGAAGTAGTGTATATTGCACTGAAGTGACACACTCCATTATCCTAAGTGCCCAGGTATTGCTACAGTTCATTGAGATCAGCATAGCCTTGAGAAAATTCCAACTCACTCTGTCATAAGCCTTACACATGTCAATCTTCAGAGCCCCATGTCCTTTCTTTTTGCCCTTCTTCTTCTTCAAAGTGTCTATAATTTCATGGGCCAGAAGTATGTTATCAGAAATGTTCCTACCTTGTATGAAAGCATTTTGGAATGGAGATATAATTTTATCCATAAAAGGTTTCAACCTAGTCACCATTATATTGGATATGATCTTGTATGTGACATTACAAAGTCTTATTGGTCTAAAATGAGAAACTTCCTCCAAAACGGTCACTTTAGGAGTAAGAATGATGAAGGTTTGGTTTAGAGCTTTTAGTAGTGATCTTGAATGAAAGAAAGCATGAACAAAATTAAGGATATCTTGTTTAACAATGCTCCAGTACTCTTGATAAAAGAATGCTGGAATACCATCAAGACCAGGAGATTTATGCGGACCCAATTGGGAAACAATCATTTCAATTTCGGCATTAGTGACTGGTTTCTCAAGTTGGAGTAATTGTTGTTGGTCTAATCTAGGCATAGGTAAGGTCTCTAGTTCTTTAAGAATGGATTGAACAAATTTAGGGTTTGTTTCAGTAAATCTGTCCTTAAAGTGCCCCACCAAAATCCTTTCAATATCTTCTATGTTATCAGTTAAATTCCCATCATCTTTTCTTAGTTGTACAATCCTATTTCTGACTCGTCTTTGTTTAACCACAGTTTGAAAATACTTTGTATTCCTCTCCCCTTGTATGATTTAGTCACTCCTTGTCTTTTGAGCCCACATTATCTCTTCTCTAGTCATCAAGTTCTCTATTTCCTCCCTAAGCTCCTTTTCTTTTCTTACATCCATCAGGGTTTGAATAAAGTCCTGTGGATTTTGAAGCATTTGTTGCTTGGCCCTAATTTCTTATTCTACTTTTCCAAAAACCCTTCTATTCCAATCAATGAAATGCTTCCTAACATTGATAAGCTTATTCTATAATTTGAAAGCTCTAGATCCATGAATAAACACATTTCAAGCATCTTGGACTACATTTTGACTTTCCTTGTGTGTGACCCACATCTTTTCAAATCTAAATGGTCTTTCCTAAAAGAGTGATGAACTTCAAAATCTAATAAAATGGCCCCATAGTCTAATCTTAGAATTGGCTGGTTGTGGAGAGCATTCTGAGGATAAGAATTGATCCATTCCACAATGGCAAAAGCCCTGTCTAATCTCTCCATAACAAAGGTTTCATCTTCTCTTTTATTCATCAAAGTGAATTTTTGTCCCTTGGCCTCAAATTCACAAAACTCCAGCTCATTTAAAGTTTATTGAAACATTTTTGCACCAATAATTTTCCTAGAGTGGAAAGCAAGTTTATCCTCATTGGACAAAATTTGATTGAAGTCCCTTATGCACAACCAATTTGTCCTAGCTATGTGTTTGAGGTGTTTTAGCTCAAGCCAAACTTCCCCTCTTTTAGAGTGATCAGGTTGATCATAAATGAAAGTAATTGAGAGAGGAATACCTCTTTGATCTAGTACATTAGCATGAATCAAGTGCTTTGAGCTATCTTGGATTGTGAGCTTCTGATCCGGCAGTCATCCCAGCAACAGGCCACCACTGAGTTCCACTTTAAGTACTTCCCATCCGTCCCAGAATCCACACTTCTTCAAAATATCAAGACCTTTCTCTCTGTCCAGCTTGGTTTCCATCAAAAACAAAATGTTGGGTTTATACTCCTGGGCCTTTTTCTGACATTACAGAATTGCAGAGGGGTTGCCCAGCCCTCTATAATTCTAGCTCAGAACCCTCATGGTTGATAGGGAAGCTATTGAAGGCTAACTTCCTAAAACCCTTCTTCTGTGTCAGTGTTACTATGAGGTGTATTGAGAACTATTAATAGCTCTTGAGAGTTGATTGCCACAAATTGTTAGTTCTCCTTGTCAAACATCCCACAACTGTCTTTGTCTAATATTTCTTCCAATCGTCCAAATCTTTTTCTTGAGTCTCTTCCTTGAGCTGTCAAGAGGTTGTCATCCTCCACTACTGAGGTAAAGTGTTCAATTGGACTCAAATTGAGATTCTAAGGGGGTGATGGTTCTAAGGTTATGGGTAATGGGGGGCTTGGGCCTAATGTGAGCAATTCAATTAGGTTAAGGTCTCTCACACTACCCACCATATAGCTAGAATTTGGAGGCCTTGCATGTTGGTTTGGAGCAGGGTTAACATTTCCTTAGCCCAATTCCTGGTCTTTTGTATTATTTAGGTAGTCGTTTCTGGGTTGGGCTTCCTCAATCTGGGTGGGTAGTAAACTCAGCCTAGTACTTGAACTCCCTAATTCAAATCTAAATCTCCTGTGATTTACCCTTTGGACAAAAGACTCAATAAAGGAGTCTGGAGACTCTGGTATGTAGCCATTCATCCAAAACCGAGTTTGTGTAGTTTCAGGTCTTTACTCATTCAAATTGTCCAGATTAAACATCACTGCTGTTGTGTCACTCTCTATCTTCGAAGCTTCAAAGTGTGGATGCTAGCTTTGTCCATTAGTGATGAAAGGGCCATTACCTTCAATCCAAGCCCATTTCAAGGTTGAATTTTTAGGTGGTATTTAGGGAGGTCTTGTGGAGAAGTTATTCATAGAAGCCATGTTACATGGATGGTCTTGTTGTGTGGATTGATGGGCTGCATGTGGAGTAGGTTATACTTGGATAACTATCTCAAGGTTGTTAGAGATAGAGTTGGTTGATGCCAGTGAGTTTGCTGGAATGGGAGGCACAGTTCTAGAATTCAGGTTTAAAAGGTTAATGGTAACATTAAGGGTGGATTCGTTATTATGTGTATGATGGTTAAAAGTGGTGTTGGGTGGATATGGGAGTTGGATTGTGTATTTCAGGGGGATGTGCGGTATCAGGCTTTGGCTTATAAGGAGAGTGTGGTGGGCTTGGTGTACTAGGATCAGGGTACTCAAGGAAGGGATCATATAGGGCTACATGTCCTATAGTTTTACACAAATGTTTAAACCTAATCTGTGTGGTCCATCTCCTCCTGTGAAAAGCTCAAAGCTCATTTGTGAATTATGGTTGCTGGGCATCAAACTTGTACTGGACCTGATGCAAGTCTTGAATCCTCACTCTCTACCTATACACCATCCACTCAATATCATCCATGCAATGAGTGCATTGTCTTTGAGTGTGGCCTATCAGACCACATCTTGTACATAATTTGTGGACTCTCTCATATTGGCAATGAATACACAGGCTAGATCCATCATCTGTTCTTAAACTAAAACCTGCAATAAATGGTAACCAAGGGTCCACTCTCACCTTAATACGCATAAAACGTATGTTCCTAGGTATTCTATCATCCCAATCAACCCTCTCAATAATACCCATCAAGTGACCTATGTACTCTGCTAATTCAAGGTATTGATACTCTAGGGGTAGACCATGAAATTAAACCCAAATTGATATGTAATTCAGTTGAGAACAGTTTGTTAGGTTCTAAGACATTAGGTTTAAATGTATTATAACTTCAATTTGTAATGTTGGCAAACCATGATAGACTTGTTCAAAGTATGTTTAAGTGTAAAGTTGGAATCGAGTGTACTATAGGATTTACTGTGTAAATCTGCCTGACTCGATCGATCGAAAATTAGACTGAATTGATCGAAAATCATGTAGATTGTTTTTCTGCAGAAATTTTCAACTCAGCCCAAGCCCAAGCCCGTTTGACGTGTAGGGTTTTATGTTTTGCCCTAAGTATAAAAGGGAAAACCCTAGCCACATTTTATGTTGCTCTTTATGCTCTGTGTGTGAATCTTTTATGAGATCTAAAGGTGTTTGCCTTCACATACACTTAGAGTTTCCAATCTCAAGATTGATGTCGAGAGCTTGGTGATTAATTCAGTTGCAGATTCAAGAGCTTAAAAATATACAAGCAGGAGAGCTTGTGTTTGCTGGGAATCCAAGAAAAAAGTAGTTCGTGGACTCAGAGTTGTCATGTGGTCGTGGTAGTAAGTTTCCAACTTGAGGTAGCAATAGGATGTTAGTGGTCTAAGTCGCAATTGTGTAAACTTCAGTTCTTTCATAGTGAATTCGTTTTACTTTGAGGATAGCTAGGTTAAAACCTCCCCAGGTTTTTTACCAGTTTGGTTTTCTTGGGTTATTATATCATTGTGTTCTTTATTTTCCGCACTTTACAATGATATGATATATTTGTATTAACCTAGACTTGATAATTTGACTAAGTAATAACTTGGCTAATTAACTAGGTTAATCTGGTTGTGTTTTAAGAGGTCTAAAAACGTACAAGTGGTATCAAAGAAAGTAGCTCTTTTATTCTAGATCTTTTGATCTAAGAGTTGATCCTTGACCTTTCTTGTTATCTCACCTCACTTTGATGAGAATAATTATGCTTACTGGAAAGTAAGGATGAAAGCATTCCTGAAATCCATAAGAGAGTTTGGAATTCCGTTGTATACGGATGGGAGAAGCCCACTACTCTTGTTAGTGAGTGGCAAACTTCTCAAAAAAAAAAAAAAAAAAAAAAGTAGCCGCTTTTAATAGCAAAGCCTTGAATGCTATCTTGAATGCTATTTCTATGGAGGTATTTAAAAGAATCTCTAATGCTGAGATTGCTCATACTCCTTCATATTGTGCATGAAGGCATAAAGGCAATTAAAATCAATAAGTTGCAGCAATTAACTACTAGATTTGAAAGTATTAGAATGTCTGATGATGAATCTTTTGATGAATTCTATGCTAAACTTAATGATATTGTTAATTCTGCATATAATATGGGTGAAATCTATGATCAGCCTAAAATTGTTAGGAAAATTCTTAGATCTTCGAATGAGGATTTTAGACCCAAAGTGACTGTCATCACTGAAAGCAAGGATGTGGACTCCATTCCTATTGATGAACTTGTAAGATCTCTTCAGTCTTATGAGTTGGACCTACCTAAGACTAGCAAATCCAAATCAATGGTTCTTAAGTTTGTTGATGATGTTGATGTGAGTAGATTTGATGATAAGCTCTCTGCTACAGAGATTGTCTATCTTGCCAAGAAGTTTAGAAACTTTCTTAGGAACAACAATAGAAGGGCAAGAGGTAAGAATAATGCTGAACCTAGAAATTTTAGGAGGAATAATCCCACTAAAGTGAATAACACTGAAAAACCTAAAGAGAAAGTAGGTCAACTTTCTAATAATTCTATGAGTCAACAATGTTTTGGTTGTCAAGGGTATGGTCATGTGAAATCAGAATGTCCTACATTCTTGAGGTCTAAGGGTAAGGCTATGGCTGTAACTCTTAGTGATGATGAAGTTTCTGACAATGAGTCTGGAAGTGATGAAGATGGAAACTTTATTACTTTCACTGCTACTGTTATAGTTGATGAAAGTGTTGTTATTGAAGAAAATCCTTCTGATAGGGAACTCTCTGGGGAAGCAGATTTGCAAGAAGCCTACAATAAACTTTACAAAGTTGTTGCAAAGGATGCTATGAGTGTTGATCTAGGCTTAAAGAAAATTGCATCTCTTGAACTTGATAAGAAAAATTTACTTATGAAACTGTTTGATGCTAATGAACTGTAGAATAATGTGAAGATTGAGAACATGCTTTTGCTTGATAAAGTTAAGAATTTGGAACTTGAATTATCTATTACTAGAGAACAAATTAATAGGTCTGCAAGCTCCAAACTTAATCATATGCTGAGTGTTCAAAAGCCTCCCTTTGACAAAACTGGTCTAGGTTTTGTAGAAAGCATCTCTGTGCCTAAACCTTATTCCACAAACTTTGTTCCTCCTTCTGAACCCTCTATGAGTGAGGCTGCTAAACCTGTAGAAGTCACATCTCCTAGGAAGATTAGGGTTGATCTTTAAGAGTCTAAACCTAAGGCACCTAGTCCTCCAAAGGGTAAGTTGCATGATAAGCCTGCATGAGTTTGTCATTTTTGTGGAAAGTCTGGGCACATTCGTCCAACCTATTTCAAGTTACAAGTTGGTAAGCAAGCAAATAAGCCAAAAGTACATGTGCTTCAAGCACAAGATCCTATGCTACTTACTGGTGAGTTGGTAAAGGCTTTAAACCTTTATTTCAATCCTAGAGTTGCTCAGAATTCTAATGTGAATAATAACTTCAATGCAAGGGTTGCATCTAAAAAGTTTTGGATGCAAAAGGCTCGATCTAATTGAGTTTGTCTGACATGGTTCTTGTGCTTCATTGCTCTACTCTTTGTGGCCATTCTTCTTTGTGTTTTTGTTTTCTTTACTTTTCTAAGATTTGCATTATATAACATTCATGCATTTCATTTTAGGATTTTTTTTGTTATTTTTTTAATAAAAAAAAATGTGTTTTGTATTATTTTTCATGGATTTGACATCAAGGTTGATCATTCTATCTTTACATAACATGTCTGTATACCTTGTTTAGCTTGGATGAGCTTATTTTATTGCACTTTACTAGTTTAAACTTTGTAGTGCATGTTGTGTGGGAAGATATTTATAATTTTTAATCACATGATCTTGATCTTGAAATCACATGCCTTTGATTGTCGAACTTGAAGTTATTGAGAAAGGCATAAATAACCATCTCACTACTGTCTACTAGCCAATCATAAACACCTTAGTACATATTGTTAGATTTTGTGCTCAAAAAAGTGTAGCACATGCACAAAAAGAACATAAGGTGTAGCCTCGGCTTAAATGCTAAAATTGGTATGTATATTATTGGGCTATAATAACTTCACATTCAAATAAAATTAGTGTGCATATTATTCTGGCTATTTTAATAAGTTTCTAATCAAATAAAATTGGTGTGTACATTATAAGGCAACTCAATAAACTTACATGATTGCAAACTTTTATTCAAGGAGATATGAGAGTTATAAGATGTCACTTTTTAGGTGATAATCTCCTTCAATTGTATATGATGAATTTTGTAGAAATTGTGATTGCTTACTATTCACATATCACCTTACATTTTTATTAAGCTTTTGCTAGTTGCACACACTACACAAGTTACTCTTTGCTAAACTTTGTACATGTTATTGTGTGTGATTTTATTATGGCCATCCAAGATTGAGAATCTCTTGGTTTTTAATGCAAAATGTGTTTGAAGTTTGAGAATTCAAGGAATATTGATTGAAAATCTTAATTTTGGGAAATCTGGATTCAATTCAAGTGTTTTTGAAAAGCATTTTAGCTCATACTCATGTATTCTATTCATAAAATACTATGCTATGAGGTGTTTCTGCACAAAACTGTTCTGTTTTTCAAATTTTTTTTTTTTTACGATTTTCGATTAATCGAACCTGTTTCTTAACTGATCGAAAATGTGATTAAAATTTTGGTTTGAATCTGACCGTTTCGAACGCTACTCGATTGGTTCTGGATCAATTGAATGTAATTTTCGATCGATCGAATCTAATTTTCGATCAATCGAAAATAACATGGAGAGTTTTTTAAATCTTTAGCTTTTCACGTGTTCTTCACCTTTTCAACTTTTTCAAAAAGCTTTTCTCTCTCCATTCGACCGGTTAAGGCTACCAGATCCAATTTTTGTCGTTTTCCGCCAAATTCTTCAAGGGTTTTTGTCTTCTTATACCGGTAAGACCTTATACTCCTCATTTTTCATTTATTTTCATGATTTCATGCATTTTTGTCATGCATTTGTGGTAAATTTCGAACCTAAGAAAATTGGGGATTTTGTTGATTTAAGCATTTTCTTTGGAAATTGATCATTGGGTTTTTGTTATAGGATGTTATTACTTGGGTGTTTAATTTGATCAATTTGTTGAATTGGGAAAAATTGAAATTTCTAGGGCTTGAAACTACCCGATTTGGGGGTCTTGTTCAATTGAGCTTAATTTGATGAAATTGGCTTGTTAAATTGATTTATTTAATCATTATTTTATGTTATCTATCTTGTGTAATGATCAATTTGGTCAATTTGTTGGTTTTTTTTAAAGTGAGTTTTCTAATATTGGGGTTTTTTGATATAAACTCTATACTCAAGCCAATTTTGTGAATTTAAAGTCAAATTGAACTCATTCTCACTGCATTAGAGCATGCATCATGTGTTGAAATTGTTCGTGCATCATATAGATTGTTATTTTCTATATATTTTTGTGCTAACTTGCAGTCTACCCTTGGTTTTTTGAGTTTTTTCTCTCTCTATCTCTTTTGTGTCTGTCCTTTTGATCCTTAGCATCATGGTTAGGAAGACTAGAGCTCATAGGGCGTCCTCCTCCTCTTCTTCTCCCACCTTTGATAGCACTAGGTTTTCGAGTGAGAAAAACCAGGAAACTTATGAGAAGTTGAATATTTGTAGGAATGTCTGGGCTAAGAGAAAGGTTTTGTTAGATAAGTTAGATGGTGAGATTAGAAACTTTGATCGTCGAGGCTGGTTACCTTTATTAGATGTTGATTATCCTCCTCCGGCTACCTTGATAAGAGAGTTCTACTCGAACCTCTCTGTCCACACTTATGATTCCAACACTCAAGTCAAGAGTTAGATAAGGGGTGAAGAGTTCACCATTACTCTTTAAGTAGTGCTGAAGCTCTCGGGGTGCCACTAGTCCAGCATCCTGTTTATCCGTATGATGAGTCTCCTCCCCTTGATGACATTATGTCATTCATTACTGGTACTACTATCCAGTGGAGTTCTGATCCTCAGATCACCTCTCATGAGTTGACCGAGACTTATTATCTCTTTTTCCGAATTTCTTGCCATTCCACTTGGCTTATCTCTCACCTGCACATTATTCCTTTAGAGAGATGTGCATTTTTGTATGCCCTTGTTTTAGACACTCCTATGAGTTTTCCTCATCTTTTCATTCGTTCTTTGATTAAGGTTTCTAGGAGTAGTTCTACTGCTCGCAGAAAATTTTAGGACATACTCTGAGGAATTTTAATCATGAAACTGGTGTATATCAAGTGGTTACCCCCTACAACGACCATAGAAGTGGAGGGGGAAACCACAGTCATGAAGTGCATGTGTTTGATAGAACATGTGGTTGTGGAAAGTGGCAAAATATTAAGATCCCTTGTTCACATGCAATTAAAGTTCTTCAAGGTCTACACCTCGATGCGACCAGCTATATTGACCCATGTTACAGTTTGGGCAACGCCATTCAGACATATGCACATCATTTTGCCGTGCCAAAGTCAGAGTCATTGTGGAGGGACGTTCGCGGACCACGGTGGGTGCCTGACCCACAGTTGTTGCGGGCCAAAGGTCGTCCTGTAAAGTTAAGAATAAGGAATGAAATGGATGGGGTACGACGAGGACGGGGAAGCCGGAGGGAAGATTCGGACTTGAGGGAGATTCAACCGAGGCAGCGATGCGGAGTGTGTCATGAAGAGAGGCATAACCGCAGAAACTGTCCCAATTCCCGTGGGTCTTCGACAAGCGGTAGTGCTACAAACTAGGCAAGTGTTATCGTTGTTTTTATATAGTATGCTTAGAGTTTCATTTGCTTGTTGTTCTTTGCATTTGTGAACTAACAACCGTATTTTAATGTTTGTCAGGCGAGCAGAGACTCGATTTTGGAATGGCATTGTACGTGGGAGTTGTGGTTATCTTCGGTATGGACAAGTGCTAGGCGACTATGTAGACTATGTTGTATCGACTCAGTTGTTATTTTGTTAATGACTAAATGCTATTGTAATTGAACTATTCGCTATCCATTGTACTCGTTACATTAGTTGCATTGTGCAGCGTTTGACTATAATGCCAACAATCATAGTACTTTGGTATTAGTAGCTAGTACTTTCGTATTAGTAGCTAGTACTTTGGCAAGTTCTTTTTGGACTAAAAGAGATAGGTACTTGGCAAGTTCTTTTTTGACTGAAAGAGATAGGTACTTTGGCAAGTTCAATGATAGCTAGTAATGTTTTTTGTGTGTCTCATGTAGTGTGGTTAAATCTATTTGGTTTGTAGCTAAGAGGACCCTGATATAATCCCATGAACAGTAACTGTTTTAATTCAGTTTTTCGCATCTGATATACTCTCTTTGACTAGTATCATAATATATTATGCTCGTATCTAGTTATTTACAGTGCCCATGTAATGCCGGATTTGGTTTAGTGCCGCAAGGGGAAGAAAAACTGATGTGAAAGAACTTAATTGCAGTAGTTTAGGCATTGCTCACACTTTGTACAACTAGTTACAAATCAACAAAGCTTTGTATTTGAGTACTACTTTAAGGAAATCAAAATTGCATGTTTGAATAGAAACCTCTGGTATTGAATTCCAGTGGCAGTATCTCCAAAATTACTACTGATGAAGCTTTTTAGTTACTTATTTGGTATTTGGAAGCTACTACTACAGTAGTAGTAGTAGCTGGAACAACTCTGTCTGGACCATCTATGGATGGTTTTATTACAGTAATAAATAGTACATTGTAGAAAATGGTAAAAATAGCCTATTTTTCTTCAATTGTTGAGTTAAAGGAGGGCACATAATCATTGAGATCCAAAATGGTATAATTGTATTGGCTGGGAGGACCATGTGCCGCCCTCCCATTGTATTGAATAATTTCTCAGAAGACTATTTGGGCTGCATTATTATCTACCTGAAATAAACAGTGATTCTTCAACTTCAACAAACTATGCAGTATAAACAAATTAAATTTCTGCACTAGTCACTTCTAAAATTGTGTATTAGTCGTGCTAAAGAGCAATAGATATCTGTTGTTAGTAAAAGTCATGACCAACAAGAGCAAATTTTGATTGGCAAATTTCGATAACTACCTCTCATATTATGTTTTTTTTTTTTTTAAGTCCTCTCATAAAGTTCTACTGGTTTACTGTTGCAGGTGGGGGAAGTGAGGGTGGTTTTTGGGGGGGGGGGGGGAATTCCCAGTGGAAATCGAGTGTTTAAAACTCGATTTCCATTTGCGTGGAAAATATGTAAATAACTGCAATTATAAATCGAGTTTCACAGACTCGATTTATAATGGATTTATTACCATTATGCTACCGAAATGGAAATCGAGTTCTAAACACTCGATTTCCACTGGGAATTATGCCAGTGGCATTTGGCAGTAAATATTTTTGAACTCTCTGCCTGGCGTACTCGCTGTTAATGAAATCGAGTTCTGAGTGGAAATCGAGTGTCTAATACTCGATTTACACTGATTTTGCTTTTTTCTTTTTTTTTTTTCTTTTTAAATAATGGAAATCGAGTATTAGACACTTGATTTCCACTGGAACTTTTTTTTTTTTAACAATTTCAGAACTCAGCACTACGCATCTTCTCATCTACAAATTCATGCCTTTTATGAGGCCTAGTAATGCATGATCTCAGGTTCTCTTAACCTCTCAAATTATAAATGCATAAGTACGAAACTAATTCATTCATAAAACTCCTCAACATTAACTTCTCCATCATCTGTACATTTTAAAGGGCATCACATCCAAAATCAGCATTTCATAACAAATGATAGGGTTTACTAAACTAGGGATGTGAACCACAAAACAACTACTTATGAATAAAAAGAATAAGGGTTAAACATCTCCCTTTGTCTACAAAAAGAATAATTAGGCTTGCAGCCCCCAACTACTTAAGCATAGAAGCTCTATTCTTTGCACAATGTTTTTTTCCTTTCCATTAGGTGCAAGGCATCAATAAATCAACAAAAGGCTTGGGACACTTTTTAGAGCTTCTGGTGGGTCAGGAGTTTCTTCCTTCAGTCGCAACTCCTGTGTAGCACATGCTAGCTCAGCAAGATCTTCCTCAGTCATACTTGCTTTAAGTTTCTTCAAGATTTTCTTTCTCAGCTTCTTTTTCACAAGAAGCTTTATCAAGATCAGGCTGATGCAGAAAATACCCCCAACATATAATTAGTACAAAAGCATCACATGCGCACAGCAACTGAAAACATTAAGGCTAACAAGATTTGGTGACTGGTGCATTTCTACTGTAACTCGATGAGGATTGTTCAAGATGAATTTCTCTATTAGAGGAGAAAAGGTGCCGCTATAAAAATACCAACCACCACATCAGAAGGGAAAAACTAAAAAGAAAGAAGCTAGGAGTTTGAGGGAATCATTAAGTAGTTGATTCTGTAATGAAATCAAATATTGAAGAGAATGAAGCACACAGTAGCACAAACCCTATCAAAGAAAAGAATGATCACATATTCTACAGTAGCATTACATTTTGATACATTCTCTCATAGTTCAGCATTTGAGTTCTAATATTATATAGCCCTCCCAGGCAAAAACTCTCTCATGCTATTCCTAAAATAATTACAAAATAACTTCTTTGATCCTAAGCAATACAAAAGATTTCTAGATAAGAACACGTTCAATACATGCATCAGAATAATTTTATGTGCTATATGAAAATTTCTGGTCATATATGTTTTTCAAATGAAAATCTTTTGTTCTGAACTTTAGTACTGAACCTTTCTTATTAGTATAAGCATTGACTAACCATTCACCATAAGAAAGTCAATCACAGGTTCAAAAATAATCTAAACAAAATAAAGCATCTAAAATGTTTCCCATTATTTATTTATTTGATAAATATCATACTTGACATAATGTCCTGTAATCTAGAAGAATAAAAAATTTTCATTGATTGTTTTCTTTATAGGAAAATTAAGATTTATCCACAAATATAGTGTGAATAAATAACGACAAGAGAAGTATAAGAAAAACAATAAAAATGCAAATTAATATGTCAAGAATACTACCAAATCGAGATTCTGATATGGTATCACAGATCCATGTCGTAGTCATTGCACCACAGACCAATAAAAGAGCCGTTACCATCACATGCTTGACCCTGCGAAATTCATAAAATTGTAAGCCCTAAAAGAAAATCTCTTTCAAAGAACGAAGAAATAAATGATAATCTTGGCCTAGAACCTTCGGGCTCAGTGGCACAGCCCATTTCTTTTATGGTGGAGAAATTGGGTTAAAATCCTCCCCCCCCCCCCCCCCTCCTCTTTTCCCCACTTGTAAGCAAAAATCATTCATCACATGTAAATCAGAACAATTATAATTAAAAGGAGAAAGAGAAAAAGCATTCCAAGACACCAATCATTCATCACATGTAAAACTCAGCCTCAGGGTAGCTGAGTGCGGGCGGAAGTGCAACACTTCCATTAACCAGGTTACTAAACAGTGTAGAGAGTGCGAGCCAAAATACCAAGAATCCCATAGACAATGGTTGCAAACCTTCCAACAAATAAATTCCATCAGATTTATTTCTTGTTTCATAACAAATGTTCTGTCTTGTTCTGTTTTAGAACCAAGGAAAGTTTCAGTTGCCTGTTGCCATCACTACATATGTAACTTCTCCACAAGGCATATAAAAGTGCAAATAACAAAAGCCAAACAAAAAATTGTAGACTAAAAGAAAACACAGTTCCATTATCACATTCCAAATCAAACTAACATCAATTGGTCAAGTCCAGTCGCTAATCAGTTGCATCCAATGACAGTATAATCACCAAAAATAATACTCAAATAGCAAGATCTATTAACAAATGCAACCTATAAATGGCACATCTCATGAATCTAAGATTAGATATTCATCAATCCATCAGACAACATTCACCATAGAAAAAAAATTAACTGTAGGGAAGCATTCAGCACAACAATAGTTAAGATCTAGAGGACTGAAAAAAAA
The DNA here is from genome assembly GCA_033629205.1 of Lithocarpus polystachyus. Taxonomy (NCBI): domain Eukaryota; kingdom Viridiplantae; phylum Streptophyta; class Magnoliopsida; order Fagales; family Fagaceae; genus Lithocarpus; species Lithocarpus polystachyus. The sequence goes on along the minus strand of CM066168.1, from coordinate 22,785,466 downwards.
TTTGGATGAAGCAAAGCTATAATAAAAAAATTATTAATAGGTGAGGGCAGATTACTCATTACAGAAAGGGAAGAGTTTCTGGTCATCGCTGGCAGCAAGATTCAGCCCAGAGGAGGCTGCAATGTATCTCCGATCTATAGATTACCCAACCCTGAGTTCTATATGCAATACACAACCATTGTGAGTGGCATAGATCATAGAATTCCATTAGAGTTATTTTTTGTTTTATAACACATACTTTGTCTTGTTTGGTTTCAAAACCAAGAAAAGTTTCAATTGCCTGTTGCAATTGCAACATATGTAACCTCTCCACAAGATATATTAAAGTGCAAATAACAAAACCCAAACCATGCCCAACATGTGTAACAATTCCACAAGAATGAAACAGGGTTCTCTTGGGAAACCCCCATCAATCCTGGTTCAAAAGGAATGGCAATTGTTCTATTATTCATGCTCAATCGTCTATCCATTGGGCTATCATGTTTTTTACAGGCATATGGAATCTTTGGCTGCATAGAAATGCTGTAATATTCAGCAATAAATGCCCTAACTTGAAAGTACAGTATCTAAGTTTAAGTTAGGCAGTGGAAATTTTGCCTATTTACCCTCAAACCATGCATCTACAGCCAGGTCTACTATGTTTCTGAAATAGGAAAGACCTCCAGTGGGCTGGTTCGACTCAATACCGATTGATACTGAAAGAGTTTGAGATTGTATGTGCAAAAGAGGAAAACAGAGATAGAGAGAGATTGAAAAATCTGAATCTGATATTATACAGTACACTTTGTAATGCAATACAAGAGTCTTATTTATAGGACTGGGATAAGCTTAAGCTTAGATCAATTTAGATAGTAAACCAGAACTAATTCTCTAACAGAGCTATTAACAGATTGACAGCCACTGATCAGTAATTAAACACATGTTTCCACTAGTTGCACCACGTGTTAAACTTGAGGGGGATAATTGGACAGAGCACAATTTGGGGCTTTGGAACTTGTATGAAATGCTTCTGTTTGTATTAAGTTTTACTGAAACGGCATTATTGTAGTTGGATTTCCTGAAACGATGTTGTTGGATTTGTCTCTGTCTCTATCATCCTCCTGGGGGAGCACAGGCCAGGCTGGTAGGGGTGGACTTATTCGAAATGCAGAGGGTAACTGGGATAATGGATTCCACTAAGCTATTGGGCAAGTGATGCAGGGAAAGTGATTGGTTGTGATATGAATTAGAACTAAAAGGAATGTGAGTTACTTAGAACAAATTGACAGGTGGTTAGGCACCTTTGCACAGTTCAAGAAAAGCTCTAAAAGACTTATTTCGTTCATATACAAAAACTGAATACAAATGAGAACGGAGAGCCTAATCTGCTATTTATACAAGCTGCACTATACTAGCAGCCACTGGATTGGCTCAATTAAAGACTTAACCTAATTGGTAATTGGCAATCTAACTAACTAACATACTAACTACGTACAAATGGCTCTAAGTGCTTGCTGTTACAAGCAACTATTGCCACTGGTTTTGTGGTCAATTACAAATGTAAAACAACTACTTAAATGCCCTGCATTAGCAAGCTTCGAGTGTGTTGGCTGACGTTTGGGCAGTTAGGAATCCATTATTTAATTGTGAAACTGGATGCTATGGAAATTGTATTAGCTTCCAACAGCGTTTCTTTTCCTAACATTCTTCAATTCATTAGACAACATTCACCATAAAAATAATTGTCGGGAGGCATTCAGCACAACAATAGTTCAGATCTAGATGATTGAAAAAAAAAAAAAAAATTGGATGAAGCAAGCTAATATATATGTATTAATAGGTGAGGGAAAATTACTCATTACAGCGAGGGAAGAGTTTCTGGTCACCGCTAGCAGCAAGATTCAGCCCAAAGGAGGCTATATCTCCGATCTATAGACTATGGGTTACCTAAGACTGAGTTTTGTATGCAAATGCAATACACAATTATTTGAGTGGTATAGATTATACATTATAGTCCGTATAATTCCCAAGTATGAAAGTGTATACTGGACCATCTTTAGTTTGTACAATATATGAGCATGGCACTTGGGATAGCATTTCACATGATATTCACAAGCATTTTCACATGAAAAAATTAGAGCAGAAATTAAATTCTATTAATAAAGACTTTTAATAACCCTAAAGGCAGGGATGGAACTAGGATTTTGATTGAGGGGGGCCGGAATATGAATTATTTTTTTTAATGAAAATGCAAATTACTGTCCATTTGGCACTAACAAATGATTAACGCGCTAATATGCAATTAGAAAAATGCGTATACTAGTAGAAAATTTTTAACAAAATGTTTACAAATTGATGCGGTAATTAGTGTTGTTTCAACAAGTACCTGAAATTCAATTCATTGTTACTTGCAACCTTCCTTTCCCCTTCTCCCTCCTCTCTTTCCTCCAAGTTCCTAAGTATGGAGGCATATTGTAATCCATCAATCAACAAATCATTTTGTGATTAACTGTTACCAAAATTAATACACATACTATAGTTTGAGGATTGCGTGCATTGAATATAGCATAGATATCAACCATCAATTAGAAAGAAGAATATTATATGGTAAAAAACAAAGATTAAGACATGCTAGGTGCAGTAGTGGATAAGGCAACCCAACATCTTTGATATCAGAAAGAAAATGTATTGTCAAAGCTAAATTAGAGCATTTTACTTCCAACTTGTGAAAGGAAATTGAAATCTTAGAACATTTTTGAAAATGATTTCTTCCCAGCAAATTACCTATGACTAGCTGCGTAAATTGAATATTGAAGTGAGTAGCAAGCAACTATCACAGCCTCCAATATTGCGAAGCCAAGAGACATCCACCATCTGAAATGGAAGAGACATACATAGGGTTGGGAATCTTCAAAATACATTTACGAAACAAACACTACAAAACTGTGTAGCAAAGACTCGCTCACTGCTTGAGATGAATAACTAGACACACATATAACTCTTAATCTTCTCATGGCCATCTAAGCCTTCCTTCCGTAGCTTTACTAAGGAAGGAACTACATGACAGAGCACCTGTACATCGAGTTCATAAAATTCAGCACAGATATTGAATAGCATATATCTAATAGAGAGCCTATAAAATAAGAATTCAGCACATTTGTGTATCATGGCAGAAGAAATGCAGCAACTTGCATGATAATTGATGCTATTATCTGAGGACTGATCCCAAGCTGAAAAAGTGACAGCTTAAGCTCTCCTGTGATTTCACCAAGTTCATCTGCCAGAAGCAACATTAATGATTATACACATGTATAAATTGAAGGGAAAAAACTGAAGTTATAATAAATGAAGGCATTGAATTTCCATGGTTGCAAAAAAAGTTTTTGTTCATTCATGGCAGTGAAATCATATAGGTGTTAAACAGTATAGGGATAGTCATATGGACATCATAAACATATATAAATACATATATGTACACATTTTTTTTTTTTTGTAACTTACCAACAGAGCCTGAGACAAAGCTGAGGTAATCTTGAGGTACCAATCTTCTATCAAATCCAGGTAAAGGAATGAAATATCCAACACGACTAATTATAATTAGTACAGCTGTCACAAATAACCTACGCCATATCTTGCTCTTGAAAAATGATTCGGCAGCATTATTCAGGACAGAATTCAGCCGTACAAAATCTAGAAACCTATTTTTAAACATTTTGGGTATGTGCTGTACAGTGTTAGTGTTATTAATCTCAAGCAAACTAAGAGTATCTGCCCCATCATCAGGCTTCAGAGGTACAACATTAAAATTTTGAGATGCTGTAGATGTAGCATCAACATTCACATAGTCACTTCGGAGCTGATCTGAGAAATTAACACATAATTTTTTGTTTACTTTGGAGAAGAAAGGGTTGTTTTGCAACAGGAAATGCCTCCTGTGGGATTCCAAAGGATTTCTCTTAAGGGTAACTTGGGTTTTGGCAAACAGTGGATTACAAAATCATATTATCCTAATAGATAATACATAGAAACAATTCTCATATTAACCAAATCCACAATCCTAATGAAATCCCACAATCCTAATAATTCTCCCAAATTTCTTACGTTACTTCTCAAAAAAAAAAAAAAGATTCTTCAAAACAAAAACACAAACACTCACCATTGTATATTATCAACCTTGGCTAAACCAATGCAAGTAACTCATAAACTGAAAATTTAGCAAACCCCAACAATAACTATCCAAAAGAAAAACTTTTTCTTGGACCAAAATCATCGCATAGACAAAACACAAAGAAGCAAAATTCCCACATGTCACGCCAAAGAAAAAAAGCACTAAGCCAAATAAAATTTAAGAAATTGCATCTAAAGAATGACAACCTCTTGGTTTCTTATGAAAAAAAATGATAATCAAGTCCAATAAACAAAATGAAAGAAACAAATTTACAGACTTTTCTTCACTTTTCCTTTCTTTTCTTTGCTATTGCTTACTTTAACTTTGCTAACCAACTAATTATCAGGAAACAAACGCAAATGAACATAAAAAAGCAAAAATTAACCTGGGATTTTGGTGGGTTTTATGGGAAAGAGTTGGGGATGGAAGTGGTGCGAGTTGAGAAGAGTTGCTTCCATGAGGAACAAAGTACAAACACACACCTTCTTCTTCGAGTTCCAAAAAAACTGGCAAAAATAGGGAATTAGGCAGTTATAAGTTTTATATCTGTATTCTAGACTGAAAGTATCACGTTTATTTTTTGACCAACATCAAACTACAGTTTCATCAAACAAGATGGTTAAAGGAATTTATATATACAAGACATCCTACAGAAGTATTAGAACTGAATTTCCTTGGTTGGTTATGCAAACCAATGTGACTGCAGGCAGCAATTTCAACTTCTACAAACTTCTTACCAGGACTTTTGATGATGATTTTGAGCAGGTTGTTGGAATCAGGTAAAGACAATTTCCCTTAGGTTTTACTAGCTACAATCGAGTCCAAAGGGTACTTTTGCAGGAAGGTCCCTACATTATCAAAAAGAAAATAGAGAAATCTCTGAAGCATGAGCAGTTGAGAAGTTGGGTGTATATATTTCTTTGTTACTCCATGCTCCTTGCATGAAGTAGCCTTGTTTAATAAAATTTTTCTTACTTATCAAATATATATATATATATATATAGTTCTGTATCTACTTATACATTTACATTTGTTGCAACAGCTCCACATTAAATAGTACAAGCAATTACCTAGGTTACAGAATTAGAACACTAACCAAGAATCTCCATGTGGTCATAGCCAAGGGAAGATATACCACATACGAAAGGTGCCTGAACCTGAAATGTTATAGCATCAATTCTCAGGTTATCATTGATGTTAGCTTTATAGAAACTGTCAACAAGTAACCACGTTCAAGGTGAATTTAATGCATAGACATCTTAATCAACATTTCCACGTACCACATTTGTTGAGTCAAACCTTCCACGTAATATAACCTCCAAGATAGCAACATCTACCTGCATAGATAGTTATGCTTCAAATGCAAGAAACAAAAAAGAAACAACCACATGCTGAATCCTAGAAGTCCTTTTTATCTACACCACTGTCTCTAATCCTACATTACATTAGGATGAAATCCAAAAATAAAAAAAGTAAGCAAAGAAAACTGATTTCTTTGTTGGGTTTTGGAGAAGAATGCGTAAGAGTAAAGTAGTGATAGAAATGTATATTTCCAATTGTAAGAAACCAGTTGACTACTCTTACCTTACACCTTCAGTCCCATCGAAAGTGCACAAACCAATATGTGACCAAATTTTCATTGGTTGGTCCTGGCAAAGTATAGTGTTGGTCATTAGAATTGAACAAGCATACATCATACAACAATAGTTCAACCCACAACCTCACCCTCCACTTCACTCTTACAAAAGAATAAGGTAGCATTTGAGTTACCTTTTTTAAACTTTACGCTGTCTCGTATAATGAGGAGGAGGTCTTACATGTCCTTCTTCAGTTGCCTCGGGCCCAGCTTTGTGTCCATGTTTGTGCCCCCCTATCCCACAAGGAGGTGCCTTTGATATGCGTTTTGGCCGACCTTCCGCCACTACAGGTAACCCAATAGCCTGCTCAGCCTGAACATGGGGTGGGTCAATGTCTGAAGAAGGGCCAGTAGACGTACTTTGTGAGGGTGGCGCCTGGTGCATGTCAGGAGGGGTTGGATCAATACCTAAGTCAAAGGACGGAATGGGTAATAGCTCAGGAAATGACCGTGGGGTGGGTGGACGGATGTCAGACCCAGGACATGGATGTGGAGTGGGTGGAGGGATGGTGGGGCTAGGGGATGAATGTGGGGTGGGTGCAGGGATGGTGGGTGAAGGGATGGGTGAAGGGATGGTGGGGAGAGGGGATGGGTGTGGGGTGGGTGAAGGGATGGGTGAAGGAATGGTGGGGCTAGGGGATGGATGTGGGGTAGGCGAAGGGATGGTGGGGTGGATGGAAAGGGATCGGGGGTAGGGACAACCCCAAGGGTAGCAACAGGCGGACGAGAGTGACTTCCGGCAGGAGTTGTGCTCGTGCTTGGGCTCTCAGTAGTGCTCGGCCTCTGAGTAGGCGCTGCCGCAGGAGTAGCTGCCTCCTCATTCACGGTCTCAGGGATAGGAGGTTGTACACGGCCAATCTCATGCACTGCCTTCAGCACGTCCATAATGTCCTTCTGGTCCTCCGTGCCCACTGGGTGACGCCTTAACAATCGGACATATCCTTTAATCTGCACATGGAAAAACCAAGTATATTAGTAATGCAATACCAACTCAACAATGCCAATCAATAATAAAATAAATGTAGGATGTGAATTGGTTTCGCTAGCAATAATTGCAAATTATAGGGAGACCAAGTGTCACCTTTGACTAAATTTATATTATATTTTCTATGAAAGATGTAGCTAGCGGATAGCGTAGACGACAATGCTAATTAAAAATTCATATGAGCAGAAAATTAAAAATAAAGAAAATGGAAAGAACAATGTATACCGTAACTGTAAAGCCTGAAATTGGAAATATGATGCTATATGCATCTCAAATTAGATTCTTAAATCAACAAAGTTCTCTATAAGGAATCTTAAGCAGACAACAGCTTTAAAAGGGAGGTTTGATGCTAAGCAGACATTGGACCACATATATCATGTTCTCTAAACAGTAGTTTCATGCTAAGAAGTATGGTAAGATGTAGAAGACATAGAGAAGTTACCATTAGAATCAATTTAGCACCGGGGACATCGATGAACCTCCGAGTTACCCTTCTGAACCAGTCGAAGTACTCATGCTGTGGAGGCATATCACCAAGCACTGCTTCACAACGCCGTTGAAGCCGATTACCCCACTCCACGATATGCACAGCATGTTTCCGCACCCAATCAACACCGACCTTCCCCCTCAAATCAATGGCATGAAGCACTATGTCAGTGTCAATAGCGCGGGGAATTTCTTGGATCATTCCATATTGACGAACGACACGATCCGGTGTATGTTTCTCTACTAGGTGGAAACATACAAGCGGCACCGTTGCCGTCCACATGACCCTCCTTGCAACGCACCACGGCTGAAGGCTCTCCAATTCAGCTTCATACGGCTGCCACACCACCTACAATAGCCCAAAAACAAGTACACAACACATTAGGCAACAATGTTTATATCTCAAAGTTCACCAAATGTATATCTTGTTCCTAAACATGTTAAACACCGCATTTTCATACCTGGTCTGGCAACATTTAAGCTATTTTCTCGTGATACCTGTCCCTGAAGATGTGGGCGGGCCTATTTTTCTTGTTTGGGACCCACACCCACCTAGAATCAAGAACAAGGGATCAATATCTACAACTTTCCTACTAAAATAATGTTATGATTAAAACTATAATGTAATCACATATAACTACTAAGATAATCTTATACATATGTACTCAATTAATAATATCACTAGAATTGACATAAATAATTTGTAGAATAGAAGCCTTTAAAATAAATAAATAGAATCAAGTTACATGATTGTGGGCTTAGGAAATGATCACATAATGCATATGACATGTATGAGGTAGAGACTTACTTAAGGGACAGTGGACCATGCACTGGAGGACCATAAGCACCCACTGGCGAGCCACGCTCAACTGCCGGGCACAAATAGGGAAACCTGGCCCACGCCCAATACTGGACCAACAATAAGCACCCATCAATCTGACTGGCTTTCTTATCGCTTGCCCTGCATAACTCTCGGTACAACCATGCAAGGCAAGAATTCCCCAATTGTACCTTCGTGGGTTGCGAAAGTCTTCCAACTGCTGCACCCACATTAGATGCACCCTATCGCCGGATTTGTTCATGAAGATTGTGTCCCCCAGTAGCGCTAGGATGTAGCATCGTGCGTACTTATGCAGTTGATCCTTTTCAGCATTAGGCGGCAATGGATTAGCAACTTCCTCCAAAAGCCGTTTGATGAGAATCCTCTGGCTATTAAGTTGCTTATGCTCATCATTTGTAGGTTGAAAGCCAAGGAACTCGATACACACATTCTCCCAAGTTTTCTGCATGCTCCCTGTTATAGCGTCACCATCAACAGGAAGCTCGAGAAGTACCTCCACATCCTGCAATGTGATGGTGATCTCACCATGTGGCATGTGGAAGGTGTGAGTCTCGGGCCGCCATCGCTCCACTAAGGCCGTTATGAAGCCATGGTCAATCTCTCTTCCCGGGATCCTAAGGAGTCCCTCCAAACCAAGTGCCTTTATGATGTCAACAACTCGGTCGTCCATCATTGGCTCTCGATTGGAGAACTCTTCACTACGGGCACGGCAGGTAAGGGACCTTGGATCCTACACAAAACAAAACCATAGATTAACATATGACAGCAAGTGCGTTTACATTGTATGAAATAAATGCGTATACATTCATCAAATCTTTAGTGTTGTGTTTTACCTGCCCATTCCAAATAGCTTCTGACCGATGGTTGGGCTGCAACGTCAACACCGAGTCGTCAATGGGGCCAGGATGTGCATGGTCAATCTGTCCGGCATTTGCAGCCGCCATACTGCAAAAGAATGAGAAACAGTTAGTTTGAAAAATGAACACATACTATGGTTTTGGAACTAGGTATGAGTTAGAGCAACAAAAGCCAATTTGTACAATGAGAATTCAGTAAAATATGAAAGAATGATTCGGTAAAAGGTGAAAGAATGAATGAACGATGAAAGAATTCAGTGAATGAATGAACGATGAATAATGAAAGAATAAATGAACGATGAAAGAATTCTATTAAATACTTTTGGACATTTGCATGCTTTTATTTTATGGCAATTTGGGTATATAGTTTATTAAAGTCAGTTTTTACCAAAAAAGAAAAAAGAAAAATACTAGTGCCCTCATCAAATTACTTCAATGATTTCATTATTTTCATTGACAATCTTTTTTTTTTTTTTTTTTTGGTAAAGGTGTAATTGGTATTTGTCTTATCAAAGAGGGCATTCTACCATGACACACTACCATTCATTTTAATAGCATTTTTGCACTAAAAAAGCAAACTGAAGAGTACCTAAAATTTTTTCCAAGTTTGATCTGCCGAGATGGGCATTGTCAGTGAAGGCTTGGCGCATGATTCTCTCCAATCACAACTAAACTGAAGTTCTTGCTTCAATGCTTTAACTCAACCCAAACATCAACAATCCAACATTTCACCCATTAAAAAGAAAAAATCTTTATACCAAAGACGAGTTCCCAAAAAAAAAAAAAAAAATCAATATTCATCTCATGAATATGAATTCTATTACATCTCATGAATATGAATTCTATTACATATATACCATATAATCTAAAATCTCAATCCCACCATCACCACCTTCAAGAATTATGCATCACATACATAAATTCCTTCCCTCACAGTATGTGAGCTCCTATGCGAGATCTATAGGCAACAAAGGAAAATACATATATGCGATCTTCTTAACAAACAACCTTGCAGCCACCGCCACAATCCTAAATTACCCACCAAAAGAACAGCTCAAAGAAAAAAAGCTAAAGCATAGCTCATGAGCCACATTCCATTACAACCCCACTTAAAAAAGTTTCTTTCCTTTTCGTTAATCCAACTTATTAGGACCAGTACAAGCCTGCAAAACTGGGCTCCAAATCCACTGCACAAGAAACCTCCTATTTCTAATCCCATTCATATTAAAACTCATCCCATCCCTACCTTTCATCACTTGTCCAATATACCCACCACCCCCACCACTCCCATACAACCCTTCACACAAATCCCCTATCTCTGTTGGTGTTGTTGGGTCCTCCCCAGCATACCAAGCATTCACCAATGGATTTGAAGACAACTCTGCCAACTCATGAGCTATCACACTGATCATTCCATCAATACCCACATCACCATTTGGCGGTGTAAGAGAGAGAGAGAGAGAGAGAGAGAGAGAGAGAGAGAGAGAGAGAGAGAGACCCTTAATCTATCATTATTTTCATTGGAAATATTATTCCATGCTCCGGGAGCAACACTCCCTCCTCTCAGAGAGTAACACACGAAAAAAAAGTCCTAAAATAGTACACTCATCAATCAAAACAATCATAATTACGGAACACAAACCCTAAATCTCTGCTTAACCATCTAAATAGCAAGAAACAACAACAACAGCAAGATTAAGACAAAAAAATTGAACAACAAAAAATCAAATCAAATCAAGTTGATCACACAACAAGAAAAACACCCGAAAATGTACTTCAAAAGTGGCTTTAGGAGAAGAAAATCATACCTGAGAGAACTAGAGAAGGTGCTTGAGAGTGGAGAGGGTGATGAGAGAGGCGTGAGTGAGTCTGTGCGAGACTGAGAGGGAAAGGCGTGAGTGAGCCTGTGCGAGACTGAGAGGGAAAGGCGTGAGTGAGTCTGTTCTGTGCAAGTGTGAGATGGAGAGAGGCGTGAGTGTTCTGTTCTGTGCGAGAGTGAGATGGAGAGTGCGAGAGTGAGATGAAGACTGCGAGAGTGAGTCTGTGCGAGACTGAGAGGGAGAGGCGTGAGTGAGTCTGTTCTGTGCGAGTGTGAGATGGAGAGAGGCGTGAGTGAGTGTACTGTTCTGTGCGAGAGTGAGACGGAGACTGCAAGAGTGAGACGGAGACTGCAAGAGTGAAATGGTGAGTGACAATGGAGAGGGTGATGAGAGAGGCGTGAGTGAGTCTGTGGGAGATGGAGAGGGAGAGGCGTGAGGGGAGTGTTCTGTTCTGTTCTGTGCGAGACGATGGAGAGTGCGAGACTGAAATGGAGAGAGACGTTAGGTTTAAATTTTTGAAAAACCCCTATTAGAAATCGAGTCTCACAAACTCGGTTTCTAAGTGGCTTCCACGTGGATGAACACGTCACACATAATGGGTTGAGATGGAAATCGAGTCTCTAAGACTCGATTTCTACGTGGATGCCACCTGGACACAAGGCCAGGTCAGATCCGGTCCAAACAACAAAACCGAGCCTCAAAGACTCGATTTCTAGGCCCAAAATCGAGTCTTTGAGACTCGAGATGTTAGTAAATGATATAGTTTGTGAAATTAGTCTACTAACTAAATAGTTCTGAAATTGGGGCTAATTCCCAATTTTGGCCCATAAGCAACCCCCTAAGAGCGTTAGCATTGAGAAATGCCAATTCAACTCTATTTTACCATTTCAAAAAGCTACTTTATCATTATACCATACCATTTTACTATACCTCCAGCATCCCAAAATTCTATATTTATTAAAATATTATTTTTTAATCTTTCTTTATTATTTTTTCCAACTGCCACTTTTTTTCATTTCCAACGGCCACTTTTTTTCAAACTTTGGCATGCTTCCAACTGTCACAAGAATTCCCATATTAAGCTTCTATTTGGCGGGCATGACTTTAATAAATTCATCTAAATAAATCTAATGGATAAATTAATTTTTTGTAATCATTTTCAAATTTCAGTTTTATCATCAATTTTTTTACAAATAAAGACTACCAAACAGTTAAAAATTCCTTCTTTATATCCATCAAAGAAATTCATGAATTAGATATGAGCTAAGAGCTCTCTCTCTCTCTCTCAATGAATTTTGAATCACAAAACAAAACAATTAAATGCAGACAAGATAAATTCTCAGTAATGAGAACCAGCAGCTTTTGATTGTTTCTAGTTAAACCTTAAACTTGAGGGAATTTTAAGGCACAAAACAAGCAGCCAAAAGGAACAAAGACTCAAGGTTATATAAACCATGGTGTCTAGACATGTAGATGGCATAAATAATGACAAATTAAGTCATGGGGTAGAAGGCTTGGCCAAGTAAAATACACCTTGTGGAGATGGAAGGTTGTCTCTCCAACTTCAATGATGATATCACTAGGAAGCCCAGTCGAGCAAAGCCTGCAAAAGAGAATTTGGCTTAAAAGAAATCTGAAACAGGACTGAACAAATATTACTCAAAGAGGTGACATCAACACAAAAATGATTAGAAAATCAACATGCTGTAACAATTCAGAGGTAGGAACCACACTTGTAACATGGCAGCAAGGTAACTATAGATCATATGTCATAATGATACAACCAATAATCAATTGGTAAAATATTATTTAATCTTTTGTCATTATTAGAGGTCAAAAAGTGCCATTATATAGTTTCAAAACCCACTCATACTTTTACCATTGTCCATTAAAAGCAAAGAAACATAAATCTCTCCCCATGAGCCCAAGGTCCGTCCTTTATAGCCCCACTCATCCTTTGAAACCCTTAGACTAATAGAAACAAACCTCTTCTCACCCATTCCATTCATCACTAGTGCTCTTCTAAATGTCTAAACACTCTAAACCAACTTGATTTGCATATTTTATCACCTACTGGGTTACTATTAGAACAACAGATAAGGCTTCCTAATTAATCTTACCAAATGTGTCTACAAAAAGACACAAAATCCAGTCCAAAAATTGCAGTTTACACACAATGTACATTACTGACAATTCAAGGAGTTCACACAGAGTTAACAATGGTGGTGACAAAACTGAGAGACTACAATCACTGAACTAAAATTACAGATAAAATCAAAATTACCAACCATCCTATCCTCAATATTGGTAATGTAATTTATTGATTAATACATAGAACCTTTAAAGGGTTTCCAAGAATGAAACCCAATTGGACACATAAGCTATTAAGTTCATAAAGTTAAAGCATTCACAGTAACCATTCCCAGAAGTTTTGGATTCATAATGCCAAACAAAACAAACCCATCACGTAATATCAAGTATTATCACAGAAACACAATTTTGAATTACAATTTTGAACAATTTTGAATTACAATTATAACATATCTGTGAACTCAAGGTAGCTAAAGTGAAAAGGCTCAATAGACTCAATACTAACCAAGGGGTATAGCCATAAGAAACCAAAAAAAAAAAAAAAAAAAATGTGAAGCAGTGGCAATCAGACCATTCGGAGGAGCTAAGTATACAGTCAGCACAAACACAAACAGAGCTTACAATAAATCAATGCAGAAAAGAAACACAAACACAAACACAAACATAAACACAATACACTGATCAAAACCCACCTTACAGTCAGCACCAACACCGACGGAGCTGAATCCCCCAACACCGAGATGAGATTTTGGAGATGTGGGTGTGTGAGATTTCAGAGATGGAGATGGGTGAGAAATTTTGGAGACGGAAATGGGTGAGAAATTTCGGAGATGTGGGTGTGTTTCGGTGATGAAGCTTCAGAGATGAGAGACCAGATGGAGAAGATGGAGATGGAGATTTCGGAGATGGAGATGGGTGAGAAATTTCGGAGATGTGTGTGTGTGCTTCGGCGATGACGCTTCAGAGATGAGAGAGCAGATGGAGAATCGGAGATGGAGAAGATGGAGATGAAGATTTCGGAGATGGAGATGGAGGTGAAGCTTCAGAGATGGAGATGGGTTTTGGCGATGAAGCTTCAGACTTCAGAGATGAGAGAAGAGATGGAGAATCAGAGATAGAGATGGAGATTTCGGAGAAGGAGATGGAGATGAAGCTTCGGAGATGGAGATGGGTTTCGGCAATGGAGCTTCAGACTTCAGAGATGAGAGAGCAGAGGGAGAAACACGCTTGGAAGAGAGAGAATATCTTAAAGGAAATGAGGGAAGAGAGAGAAATTTCGTGGGAAAGAGCCCATAAAATATAATTTTTTTTTACAATACTTGCTACAGTGCAATTCTAAAGATAGATTTGCACTGTAGCGGTATTGCAAAAAATTTTGCAATACCTGAGTTTGCAATTCCCTGATGCATCACATTTTGGGGCTGCAAATGCCAAATACTCACATTTGGCATTTGCATTCCCCAATGCTAATGCTCTAACAAAAGCCCTCTACGTGATTTGCCAAATTTTAGGCCTACTCTTGTTACAAATAAATTCTCCTAATGAGGTAAATGGTCTCAACTACCTAGGCCCACTTCAGAGAAAGATGACTGGATGGATGATCAAACTCTGGGTAACATAGCTTTATTTCCCCCCCCCCCCCCCCCACAAGATGATATCCTTTTTTTCCAAGCATAGAGCTCTTAGTGCTCTCAACGAGCTTGAAAATACTCCTCCAATGGCAGCGACTATTCACCAGCAGTGCCAAAAACAATGAGTTGGTTATGTTGGAACGCATGTAAGCTTAGGAACCAGCGTACAATTCAAGAGCTCGTTAATATAATGCTGCCATAAGATCTCTCTGCCTTGTTTTTAGCCAAAATGTGGGCAAATGAAGCTAGGCTAGACAAATTGTGTGATGATTTACATTTTGATAAGAAATGGACAGTTCGATAATCAATAAGGTTGGGGATTTGGCTTTGTTCTGGTAAAACTCTTTGGACATTGATGTATTCTTCCTCAATCCATATTTGTGAGATTTTGAGCTTGAGAAGGTTACAACAATGGCGGATTTGTAACTGTGTGAAGAATGAGAGAGAGAGAGAGAGAGAGAGAATTGAGAGTAGTAACTGAATTGTATTTCAAGCTCAATCTCTCAAAATGCTATACACTGAGATCCTTTTATAGTAAATAGCTTAGACTAAAACTAGAACCTTCTAGAAGGTTCTGCTATAACAGAAAAGTCTAACAAACCTATAACAACTTCTAATCAGATATTTTAAGTTTTATACAGCTGTCAAGAAAATATCTAAAACTGATCTATGTGGACTGAGTTCTGCAGAGAAGAAGAACAGAGGATTTCAAGATCACATCCCAGACTTCAGTGAAGATAAAACGGTGTCGTTGCTCTTTAAGTCACTGTGATTTATAAGTCAGATCATTAAGGCTCAAAACGATGTCGTTTGTCATTAAAACAAACGGCACCGTTTTAGCTCTTAAAGGTTTAGCCGTTATTATCCTTGTCTTCTTCGTTAACTTCATTGAGATCTGATCTTCTTCTATCATCCCCCCTCAAAACCATGGGCGCAACAGAGACCATGATTTTGGAACGAAGAAAGTGAAAGTGAGAAGTAGAAAGACTCTTGGTGAAGATATCTGCCAACTGATCACCCGTGGAAATATACTTCACATCAAGGTCTCGACGAAGTACCTTCTCACGAACAAAATGGTAATCCACCTCCACATGCTTTGTACGAGCATGAAACACAGGATTGGAGGCGATGGCAAGAGCAGAGACATTATCACACCAGAGTTTGGGAGGAACAGTAAGAAAGATGCCAAGATCCTTGAGAATTTGTCGAAGCCAATAAAGCTCAGCAGCAGTGGTTGCAAGAGCTCTATATTCAGATTCAGTGGAAGATCGTGACACTGTGTCTTGTTTCTTAGCACTCCAGGTAATGGGATTGTAACCAAGGTAAACGAGAAACCCAGTGGTGGAACGCCTATCAAAGGGATCCCCTGCCCAATCCGAGTCAGAAAAGGCTGAAAGAGAAAGAGGACCAGGTTGAAGAAAAATCCCAAAATTGGAGGTGCCATTAATGTACCTCAGAATACGCTTAGCAGCAACCAGATGAGCATCAGTAGGAGTGGTCATGAACTGACACACTTGATGCACAGCAAAACTCAAGTCAGGCCTAGTAAAGGTCAAGTAATGAAGAGAACCAACCATGCTTCTATACTCATGGGGATTAGGAAGTATAGAACCCTCATTAGGGACCAGTCTGAGATTGGGAGCACAAGGAGATCGAGCAGGCTTGGAAGAACACATATTGTGCTTAACCAGAAGATCATGAGCATACTTGGTCTGACTTAAGAACAAACCTTTGGAAGTTCTAGTGATATGAAGTCCAAGAAAATAGTGAAGAGGACCAAGGTCCTTGAGCTCAAAGGCTTGACTGAGTTGTTTGATCAGAGAGGTCAAGAAGTCAGGTTGATTGCTAGTAAGAACAATATCATCAACATAGACTAAGAGATAGACCAAGACCTTCCCTTGCCTAAGGATGAACAAGGAAGAGTCTGCCAAAGAAGCTTCAAATCCCATGTGCAAAAGCTGAGTAGAGAATCTGTCAAACCAAGCCCGAGGGGCTTGCTTAAGACCATAAAGTGACTTCCACAAACGACAAACATGATTGGGAAAGGCTGGATCAACATAGCCAGGGGGCTGAACCATATAGACCTCCTCTCTTAGAAAGCCATGAAGAAAGGCATTCCGCACATCCAATTGCCTTAATGGCCAATTGAATTGAACAGCAAGAGAAAGGATGATCCTTACAGTGGGTGGCTTAATAACAGGGCTGAAAGTTTCCTCATAATCAACACCATACTGTTGATGAAAACCCTTAGCCACCAATCTGGCTTTATACCTACTAATGCTGCCATCACTGTTGTGTTTTAATTTGAACACCCATTTACAACCAACCACATTCTGAGATGGGGAAGCAGGAACCAAAGACCAGGTGCCTTGTCTCTTAAGGGCATCAAATTCCTCATCCATAGCTGAGCACCACTGAGGGTACTGAGCAGCAATCTTGAAGGATGATGGTTCAGTTAGAGTATAGTCAACAGTGGCCTTGACAGCAGATTTTGGTTTGGACACAGTTGCAGCAAGTGCCTTGGGCTTGAAAATGCCAGCTTTAGATCTAGTAGTCATAGGATGGGTGTTGGTAGTAGATGTAGAGGTAATCAATGGAATAGGGTCAGGTATGAGAGGAGGTATAGAACTAGGAGGATCAGGTGGAAAAGTGTTTTCAGCAGTAGGAATAGGGTCAGATATGATAGGACTAGGTGTAGAGTATTCAACAGTAGTGGGAAAAGTGGAAGATTCTGTAGAATTAGGGGTTGGTGAAGGAGATGAGACAAGTATGGAAGAGGTAGATTGAGCAGGTGTGGAAAGATTGTAGAGGAAAGATAACCAATGAGTAATAGGATATGTGGATGAGGCAGAAGTATCTATAGAGTGATTAGGTGAAGGAAGTGACAAAAATTCATTTTCATTGAACAAGACATGTCTTGAAATGTAGATTCGAAGACTTGAAGGTTCTAAACAGATATACCCTTTAGAATAGGTTGGATATCCAAGAAATATACAGGGTTTAGTGTGTGGTTGTAACTTATGGATATTGTATGGTCTCAATAAAGGAAAACAGGTACAACCAAAAGTCCTAAGATGTGTTATGTCAGGCTTAGAGTGAAAAAGGGATTCCCAAGGTGATTTATTGTTAAGGACAGGAGTGGGAAGTCTATTGATTATATGTGTAGCAGTTGAGATAGCATATGACCAGTAGGATAAGGGTAAATTGCAGTGAGAAAGCATTGTAAGAGAGCATTCAACCAAATGCCTATGCTTCCTTTCTGCAGTGCCATTTTGTTGGGGAGTGTGAGGACATGAGAGTTGATGTATAATGCCATGAGATAGGCAGAAAAGATTAAATGCTTTAGAAGTGAATTCCCCACCACCATCTGTTCTAAGAATCTTAATTTTAGAGTCCAGTTGGTTCTCAACAGTAGCTTTGAAGTATTTGAAGATGTCAAACACATCAGATTTGTATTTCAAGAGATAAACCCAAGTAAATCTGGTAAAATCATCAATAAGAACAAGATAGTATCTAAAATCATTGACAGAAGAGATTGGTGCAGGACCCCATACATCACTGTGTATCAATTCAAGAGGTTTGGTAGAATGAAAATCTGATTTATTAAAGGAAAGTTTATGCATCTTTCCACTAAGACAATGTTTACAATGAGATACAATATCAGACTTGGAAAAATCAACAGAGTTATCAATAGAGGAGACAGCAGAATTAAGAACAGCATCACTAGGATGACCTAGTCTGTGGTGCCATAGCAACCACTTATGAGATCTATGTACATGGAAAACAGAAGAATTAGGTAACTGTGAAGATGTGTGAGATGTAGAAACCTCTTGCTGTGGTGGAGTGACAAAGGAACTAGAAGACTTGGAGAAGAACTTTGAGTAGATGGGATAAACACCATTTTCACTCAAGCCCCTGTAGAGGAGTCTCCCCGTAGGAATATCCTGAATTTTTAGTTCATTAGCATCAAAGTGACATGAGCAATTGTTATGCAAACAGAATTTGTGAACAGAAAGAAGATTCATGGCAATTCTTGGAACATGAAGAACATTTCTAAGAAGGAATTTATGGTATTTGGTGTGAAGAGAAGCATTACCTATATGGTTGATAGGAAGAGTTTGTCCATTACCAACAGTGATTTGTTCAGGACCTTTGTATTGGGATTGAATGGATAGGTTATTGAGATTGGCTGTGAGATGATCCGAAGTGCCTGAATCTGCTAGCCAAGGATCTTGATTGGAGGTAATAGCTGCATTTGAGGCAGATGCCATAGCTGCCAGCTTGGTGGGAGGATGTTTACCTTGATAGGCAAAATTCATCCTGTGATAGCAGTCAAGAGCTTGATGACCTGATTTGCCACAAATCTGACATGCAGGTCTATCTCCCTTATAGGTCTGACCACCAACAGATGATGAAGATGATGAAGTCTGATTAGAAAAGACTTGAGGTGAAAAATTCTGGAAATTCTGATGAGATTGATTGTGATATTGCTGTGGTGGAAAATTCTGATGGAACTGATTATGATACTGCTGTCCATTCCTTCCACCACCTCTTCCTCGACTAGAATTGTTTCTGCCTTTTCCTCTATTGGATCCACCTTGAGTGTGAAACTGTGGATGTGTAGAGGTTTTGTTGTTAGAGGCAAACATAGCCAAAGAATGAGAGAAAATTTCTGAGTTCTCAGCCATGGCTTGTTCTTCACTTTGTAACATGATTGAGAGTTGCTCATATGTGATTGGATCACTTCTCGTACGAATTGCAGAACAGAAATGTGCAAATTCCTTTGATAGTCCACGAAGAACAATGCAAATTAGTTCCTCATTATCCACAATTACTCCAACAGCAAGGAGTTTGTCTCGAGCAACTTTGATCTTCTGCAGGAAATTGTTCACAGTATCATTTCCTTTCTTGAGACTTTGAAGTTCAAGTTTCAGATTCAAGATATTAGCTCTTGAAGTTGAAGTAAATCTTTGCTCCAGAGTATTCCAAACTTCCCTTGAAGTTGTGATTCCAACAACAAGTGAGAAGACTTGTGGAGTCAAGGTTGAGTTGATCAAAGAGAGCAAAGCTTTGTCTTTGATTCTCCAGGTCAGAAAGTCTGGATTGACACTAGCAGTCAAATTTCCTTGAGTATCAAGAAGGAATTGACAAGGCTGAGTGATTGAACCATCAATGTGTTCAATGAGGGAATAGGCTTCCAAGATCGTGATGAGCTGATGCTTCCATGGAATATAGTTGGTGTAGTCCAATTTGATTGACATCAGGTTGGACATGTTAGAAAGAAGAAGTAAAGGTGATTGTGTTGAGTGTGGTTGAGTAGTCGTGTGTGTTGTGGTAGTATGAGAAGTCTGAGCAGTGTCTGTGGTGGAAGTCATGATTGGCTCTGATACCATGTGAGATTTTGAGCTTGAGAAGGTTACAACAATGGCGGATTTGTAACTGTGTGAAGAATGAGAGAGAGAGAGAGAGAGAGAATTGAGAGTAGTAACTGAATTGTATTTCAAGCTCAATCTCTCAAAATGCTATACACTGAGATCCTTTTATAGTAAATAGCTTAGACTAAAACTAGAACCTTCTAGAAGGTTCTGCTATAACAGAAAAGTCTAACAAACCTATAACAACTTCTAATCAGATATTTTAAGTTTTATACAGCTGTCAAGAAAATATCTAAAACTGATCTATGTGGACTGAGTTCTGCAGAGAAGAAGAACAGAGGATTTCAAGATCACATCCCAGACTTCAGTGAAGATAAAACGGTGTCGTTGCTCTTTAAGTCACTGTGATTTATAAGTCAGATCATTAAGGCTCAAAACGATGTTGTTTGTCATTAAAACAAACGGCACCGTTTTAGCTCTTAAAGGTTTAGCCGTTATTATCCTTGTCTTCTTCGTTAACTTCATTGAGATCTGATCTTCTTCTATCAATATTGATGTTATTATCAACAAAGGAAAAGAGAATCAATGGAGGTTCACAGGTATACATGACATCACTAATATAGGCAGGAAATAAGAAACTTGGGCTCTACTCTGCCAGCTGCACCATCAACACTCTCTTCCCTAGATTTGTGCTGGTGCTTTTAATGAAATCCTTTTGTCTCATTAGAGGGTTGGTTTAGCTGACCATAATCTTTGATGCGAACCTTTTTGGATGTCCTAGATGAGCATGGTTTCATAGATCTAAGGGGATAAGTTTACATGGAGAGGAAAGCAACTTAGAGGTTTGGTCTTGGAAAGATTCGATTGTGCGGTTGCAAACAACCTATGGTATTCACTGAAACCCAACTACTAGGGTGTAGCACCTTCAAACCAACTCTTCTGATCACATGCCCTTGATCATTAAACCTAAAGGGATTGTGAACTCCGTAAACAAAACTTTTAGGTTTGAACAGATGTGGATGAAGGAACATGGTTGCCCATGCCCAAATTTTGGCTTTGGATAATCTACAAGAATACCACAGATCTTGCCCATGCCCAACCAAGAACCCTTCTTTACCCCATCCCTTCAAATGGTTTCCTTACCACCCCCCCATGCGTGCATGCAAAAGATTGGGTCAAGGTCAACCTTGATGGAGCGGTGTTTGAAGAAATGAAGTTTGCAAGTTTAGGAGCTATAGTCCGAAATGATAATGGACTAGTTATGGCTATTTTTTCACAACTGATTCAACTAACTAGTTCGGTAAAGATGATGGAAGTCTTAGTAGCTCGTAGAGCTATTTGGTTTGCAAAAGAGTTAGGCTTTGAGATGGTGATATGTGAAGGAGACTCGAATATCATTATCAAGGCTATTAACAGTGATGGCTTACCCTCCTCCAGTTTTGGTCACCTCATCAATGATATCAAGACAATCTCTTCCTATTTTCTACTTTCTCATTTCTGCCATGTTCATAGACAAGGTAATAATGTTGCCTATAGAGTTACTAGAAGAGTTAGAGGTTCAACTTCTTATCTTGTCAGGATGAAATCTATTCCACTAGATGTTTTTGAAGTTTACAATTCAAACTTACATTTTAAATAATAAAAAAGTTGCCCTTTATGGGTGGTATCTCTAAAAAAAAAATTAAGCAAATAAATAAAAACACAAAATTACTGGCAAATAGGGATGTTAATTTTTCTCCACCTCACCTTGACCCACCCCCCTTCGCTCCGTTTTATTACTATTTAAGACTTCGTTTGTATTAATAAGTATTTAAATGCATGAATATGAAGACTTTTTTATTTTATCGTGATATTGTCTTATTAAAACATTTTGGATAATATTATTCAGTCTTTACTAAAAATTATTCTGGTTTATGATGTAATAAATTGAATTGCAAATTCAAGTATATTTATATTAATGAAACAGGTTTTATAAAAAAAATTGTAATAGGTGTGGGGGCTTGTGAAGTCCCAAGGGGCTGGGATGAGGTAAGGTAATTTTTCCCACTATGCCCTCATGCAGGATGGGGTAAGATAAAACCATGCAAGGTGAAAGTGAAGACCCTATCCTTCAACGCCGCCCTGCCCCATTACCATCAATCCTGGCAAACATTGAACGTTCGTTTGGATAGCTTTTTATAAGTCAAGAACTTTGTAGCTTTATTGGCACATCCTCATACACAAAATGATTGGGGGTCTAGGGGGAATGGTTCAAGTTGCGGGGTTAATAACACATTGTAATTGATTTGCTCTAAGTTGGTAGAAGTACTAGTAATATATACTTTATAAATATGAGATTTTTAAAAATTGTACATAAACAATTAAACTGAAAAAAAATTTAGAGATAAAAGCTAATCCAAACTCCTCCTAATTGATGGGACAATTCTTCATTGACCGAGAAGAGTTAACTTATGTTTTGTTTGTTTTGCTATAAAATATTTTACACATTTTACCGTATTTGTTTTGTTGTAAAATGGTTGGTCAAATGTAAAATGTTATCAATGAAACTATAAAACCAATGCTAAAACATGTAAAGTGTTTATGCTTAAAACAAGTGTTGTTGATACCGTATTTATTACAAATTTAAGTATATTTATATTAATGAAACGGGTTTTATAAAAAAAATTGTAATAGGTGTGGGGGTTTGTGAAGTCCCAAGGGGCTGGGATGAGGTAAGGTAATTTTTCCCACCATGCCCTCATGCAAGATGGGGTAAGATAAAACCATGCAGGGCGAAAGTGAAGACCCTATCCTTCAATGCCACCCTGCCCCATTACCATCAATCCTGGAAAACATTCATCGTTCATTTGGATAGCTTTTTATAAGTCAAGAACTTTGTAGTTTTATTGGCACATTCTCATACACAAAATGATTGATGGTCTAGAGGGAATGGTTCGAGTTGCAGGGTTAACAACACATTGTAATTGATTTGCTCTAAGTTAGTAGAAGTACTAGTAATATATACTTTATAAATATGAGATTTTTAAAAGTTGTACATAAACAATTAAACTGAAAAAAAAAATTTAGAGATAAAAGCTAATCCAAACTCCTCCTAATTGATGGGACAATTCTTCATTGACCAAGAAGAGTTAACTTACGTTTCGTTTGTTTTGCTATAAAATATTTTACACATTTTACTGTATTTGTTTTGTTGTAAAATGGTTGGTCAAACGTAAAATGTTATCAGTGAAACTATAAAACCAATGCTAAAACATGTAAAGTGTTTATGCTTAAAACAAGTATTGTTGATACCATATTTTGTCCGCCCTTGATTTGCATGCTTGGCCCCTAAAAAATCATTTTCTCATTGGGGGACCATGGGAACATCTGGATCATTGTGTCTCAACCCGTTCAGGCATTGAAGCACTCAAAATGCCATATCAGGTCCAAATGGCCATGGTCAATCAAGACTTGATTGAAGGTCAAAATTGGTCAAAACTCCACCAAAATGACATTTTACATGTTTTTATATCAAATAAGGTTATTGGAGCTTTTTTTTTTTTTTTTTGGGTCAACTTTGACTAAATTTGACCTAGGATTGACTTTTTGTATTGAACTTGCTTATCACAATGTTGTACTACATTCAACATTTTTTTGAAGACATGGACCTCGTTTTGGTTGTTTTGGAGACTCTTTCTCTATAAAATCTTTCCTATTTATGATCGAAAGGTGATTGTGGACGTACATTTTCTTGAAGGAGTTGTGGAAGTGAAAATCTCCAAAAAAGAAACTTAAGTACTAAAGTTGATGTCGCAGAAGCCTAAAGATAGTACACACGATACTTTCTTAATGGAATAGAAACTAAACTATTAGCTTCTAGTAGTAAACCTTGAATCCACGAGGGGTTTCTCTGAATCCACAAAGAGATAAACTAAAATCTATCTACCAGAGAAAAAATTTGACAAAAAGTCTGTGTTTATTGATAATAGTCTGAAACTAAATTGCCTTTGGAGGCTACAATGTATTTAAATAGTAAAAAGAAAAACTCGGGTGGCTAGAAACCCTAAGGTGGCTATGAAAGCATATAAAACCCTAATTTGACTAAAAAAACATTAAAAACACAATACAAGGAAATAAATCACCTAAACTTAAAATAACAAAATTACACAAAAATACTAAAGTTAAATAATTACAAAAATTAAATATTAAACCATGTCCTACATCAAAAGTCAATGCTGATTTGTGTAACATGGTTAGAGCCACATTTGCAGTGGGTTTGAATGACATAGGGAAGATCAAAGCATGGATTGTATATAGCTAAATGCAACATGGACAATGAGTCACACTTAGTACATTTATCAGCATACGTCATAACATGTGCATTTGTATATAGGGTTTTTTTGTGTAAAACACGAGAGTGTGAATGAGAGAAATGTTGTGAAGATGGTCCAAATTACTTTGGATTCATTGCCGGTGGTATTTCTCTTCTGGGCTTTCTAGTACGTACAACCTATTGTGGTAAATGTGTGGAGTGTGGTCACTCAATGGCAATGATGAGTAGTGGCAAAAGCGATTGGAAGCACTATGAAGGAGTTGGATAACGCAGTTTTTGGAAAGTACAAAGAATGTATATTGGATTAGAAGGTGTTCTTTGGGTAAAAAGATACCTAAATTTAAAGAGAATTGAAAGACATAAGAATATAAGTTGGACATTGAAAAACATACACTTCTTATTTAATTTCAATTAGATAAAGGGAGTAATCAAATCAATGTACAAAATCGATTCCTCAATGTTAGCAGTACTAACAACCAAAACTGATGGTAATGAAAGATCTACAAGATTAGTTAAAATGAATGGTTAGAAAAAATAAAATATGCTTTTGATGAAAGTTGATGAATTATATATGAAGGGGCCATTAAAAAATACACATAATTAAAAATTCTTGTTCTTCTCAAAAAAAAAAAAAAAAAAAAATTGTTAACAAAATAGATGGCAAGAGAGGAACTTTTCAAGCCAGGTTGTGCTGCAACTTTTAAAGCTTGCCTCTTTTTCTAACTTGAGTGTGTTCAAATTACCAGAGAATTTTATCTTTTATAATAGTAAATGGTGGCTTGGCTTTTGTAATATAATTGGATTGTGTTGAATACATGGGTGAGATAGTGGGAGAGTAGTTCAATTTTGTAGGCATGTATTTTACTGGGTTCCAATTTTGTCTCCGCTTAGATAAATGATAAAGAACGGTGGGTAACTAGATATTCTTTTACCAACATGGGATAATCTCATTAATATATATATATATATATACACACACACACACATGGGATGATGGGATAAGGATAAGGGCTTTATTTATTTATTTTATTTATTTTTTTACAACTCTAAGTCATTCTTAAAATGTAAGTTAACATGGTTTTGATTCTAAAAAAAATTAACGTGGTTTTTTTTTTTTTTCTTAAGAAGGTGAGAAAAATAAAACGTGAGATTAGTGTTGGAAAATTACATGTTTGTATTGCATACAAAACATACGCAGCAGAAAATTAACGGATCTACTTCATTCGCAATAGATAACATGTGCAATGAAAATTTCAGAATATAAGAACAAGAGTGTACCTTGGTATGGTGAATTTCAAAACAAAGATTAGAAGTACTCGGGAACACTTTTAATCTTCACTCCAATTCCACTTGATGCCCAAGATGTGTGGTCTCTCAATCAGTTCTATGTGTTTGTTTTAGAGAGAATATGAAGGAGTCTCATACATCAACATATAAAACATTTCATTCTAATAATAAAATTATGTATGTTTCTCTTCACATAACTGATTATCTAATTGGGCTAGCCTTTTGGGCTTTCCAAATTGGGCTTTAGTGTGTGGCTTGGAGTGGGACCAAAAGGGAACAAATAAGACACTAACTCCAATGGGCCTTGCGCTTTTCTGTCAACTCTTGACAAGTCCAAAGTTATCATTAATTATATTTAATACCACTATATAAATATAATTGCACTCTAGGCCCTATTAATAAATTATATCCCAAGACTTTATTATACATGCAACCTCTTCATAAAATATTCGTAGTAATACAAAGTCATGAATATAGACTGCCACTTTGTAAATTACTACATCTTAATCATTGAGTACCTGGTTTAATCATTTTAAGTTATTCATCATATATTTATGAAATGTAATTTCATAAATATATATTTTAGTCTTACTAAAGTGGTTAGGCCTAACTCTCTGAATAACTGAACCCATTAAATTTATCTCAAGGGAATATTTTATATCTCCGTTAAGAGACTATGAATTCCATCTTGAGAATATATATTCCATCAACACTAAATGTGGCTGCCCAACATACTGAGGTTTTGACCGTTACTTAAAATCTCACGCCTGATATATCAAAACAACCTACATTTCATGATCAGGTCTATTATTCTCTCAAGATTAAGAGTTCATCTGAATAGAAGTCGTGAGATTTATTATTTAATTGACAGTCGTTAGGAGAATAATAAATCTCACAGCGGTCCAGTTCAATATGTCTTAACTCTTAAAACATATTAACATATCAACTAGAAGTCTCCACTTCCATGATCAAGACAAATCATCTTAGTTAATATGTTATAGTCTTCGCAGATGAAATGCCCAATTTCATCACCGACTATGAACCAAAATTCTGAGTTTACAAAGAATTTGTGATCTATATCTTCTGTAACTAAATCACATAAATCACATACTATGCATCTCATGGACTATATGATAATGTCCGCATATTCATGTTACCATCATTTTAGATAAGAATAAAGCAACTTTATTAATCACGATATTAAGTCATACATCATTTCTCACATAATGTCTAACATAATATCATATATAGTATCATACAATAGGTTTTAAGAGCACTTATCCTAACAATCTCCTACTTGCCCTAAAGACTATTGTGCACTAATCTAACTCCTATTCCCTCCAAATGTGACTCGAAGGTCCTTTGAGGCAAGACTTTGGTAAAGAGATCTGCTAGATTATTTGCACTTTCAATCTTTACTACCACTACATCTCCACGAGCAACAATGTCTCGAATGATATGGTACTTTCTCTCAATGTACTTTCCTTTCTTGTGATTCCTTGGATCTTTGGATTGTGCAACTGCTCCACTATTATCGCAAAACAATATGATGGAAACTCGCTCCATTCTCACTACACCAAGATCAGAAAGGAATTTCTTGAGCCATACAGCTTCTTTTGCTGCTTCACAAGCAGCAACATATTCTGCTTCCATGGTGGAATCGGCAATACAAGATTGCTTAACACTCCTTCAACTTATGGCTCCACTTCCCAAGGTGAATATACATCCTAATGTGGACTTTTTAAAATCTAGATTTGATTGAAAATTCGAATCTGTATAGCTAATGGGAATCAAATCCTCACAACGGTAAACAAGCATATAATCTCTCGTTCTCCGTAGATACTTAAGAATATGCTTTACAGCTTGCCAATGTTGTGGTCCTGGATTTGATTGATATCGGCTGACCATGCCAACTGAAAAACAGATATCTGGTTTAGTACAAAGCATGGCATACATGAGACTTCCCACTGCAGAAGTATAAGGAACTTGTTTCATCATATCTACTTCCTCTTGAGTCTTAGGCCTTTGGTCATTAGACAGAGGAATTCCATGTCTGAAAGGAAGTAACCCTTTCTTAGAGTTTTACATGCTAAACCGTTCTAGAACCTTATCTATATATCCAGCTTGCGATAAGCCTAACATCTTATTCTTGCAATCTCGCCAAAGCTTTGATCCCTAGAATAAAGTTAGCCTCACCCAAGTCCTTCATATCAAATTGGCTTGACAACCAAACCTTTACTGATGACGTTACACCTACATCATCAACATAAAGCACTAAGAACATTACTACTTTGTCTTGATGTCTTTTGTACACACACATGACTCATCAAGATTTTTTTCAAAATCATATGATTTGATTGCTTGATCAAATCTGATGTTCTATGACCTAGATGCTTGCTTAAGTCCATAAATGAATCTTTTCAACTTACATACCATATATTCTTGGCTCTTAGCTATGAAACCTTTCGGTTGCATCATATAGATTTCCTCTTCAAGATTGCCATTGAGAAATGTAGTCTTGACATCCATTTGCAAATCTCATAATCATAATGAGCAGTAATAGATAAGAGAATTCTGATAGATTTTAGCATTGCTACTAGTGAAAAGGTTTCCTCATAATCAATACCTTCTTTTTGTGTATACCCTTTCGCCGCTAGCCTTGCTTTAAAGGTTTCAACCTTTCCATCTATCTCTCTCTTCCTCTTGTAAACCCATTTGCAACCAACAGGTTTAATGCTGTTAGGCGCCTTTACAAGATCCCAAACTTGATTAGAATACATGGAATCTAATTCAGATTTCATAGCTTGGACCCAAGGATGTGCATCTATATCATTCATTGCTTCTTCATAAGTGTAAGGATCAGTTTCGGCCTCCTCTGAGATAGCTTCATAAGTCTCTCCAAGACCTATGAATCTTATAGGTGGCCTAACATTCCTCCCACTACGACGAGGCACTTGTGTACTAAACATCTCATGAGTAGTATCTTGTAGTGTATCCAATACAGCCACATCATCCCTAGTTTCAATCATTGGTTGTTCAATCACAAGTTCATTTATTTCAGCTAAGACAACTCTACTTCTAGGAGTAAAATTATTCATATAGTCATTTTCCAAGAATTTAGCATTTGTACTAACAAAGACTTTGTTATCTTTACGACTATAGAATAAATAACCCCTAGTTTCTTTTGGATAACCCACAAGTAAACACACTTCTGATTTTGGTTCCAACTTATCAGGCTTCCCTTTTAACACATGTGCTGGACAACCCCAAATGTGGAGATATTTCATACTAGGCTTACGCCCACTCCACAATTCCATGGGTGTTTTGAGAACAGATTTTGATGGAACTAAATTTAAAAGATGTATTGCTGTATCTAAAGTTTAACCCCAAAAAGAAATCGGTAAAGTTGAGTAACTCATCATGGACCTAACCATTTCTAAAAGAGTCCTGTTCCTTCTTTCTGCTACACCATTTTGTTGGAGAGTTCCAGGTGCAGTCAATTGGGATACAATCCCATTTTGAGTTAAGTAATCCTTGAAATCCCTAAGAAGGTATTCGCCACCACGATCAGATCGAATGGCTTTTATGCGTTTACCCAATTGATTCTCAACTTCAGCCCTAAACTCTTTGAACTTTTTAAAGGCTTCGGACTTCCGTCTCATTAAGTACACATAACCATATCTTGAGTAATCATCGGTGAAAGTGATGAAGTACTCATAACCTCCTTTTGCTTGGGTTGATATAGGACCACAAACATTTATATGAACTAATTCAAGCAACTCTTGGGCTTTTCTACCTTTTGCATTAAAAGGTCGCTTGATCATTTTACCTTCCAAACAAGATTCACAAACTGAAAATTCATCAAAGCCAATGGCTCTAAGAGACCATCTTTGATCAGTCTTTGAATTCTATTTGGATTAATATGACCTAAACGCAAGTGCCAAAGATATGCATAATTAGTAGAAGGAAACTTTCTCTTTAATGATTTTACATGAGAGTTATTATCTAATTCATGCTTATCATGAATTAAAATATAAAGACCATCTACAATATTGCCAGAATAGATAAACATTTTATCCTTCTTAATTACAACATTGTCTTTAAGGATAACACAATATCCATTTTTACCCAAATAAGTTGCAGAAATTAAATTCCTACGAACATTAGGTACAAACAAACAGTCTTCCAATATTAAAACCCTAGACTCAAAATATAAATTAAAAACTCCAATAGCTACAATCGGAATCGTACTCCCATCGGCCAAGGTTAGAAATAATTCTCCTTTATTAAGTCTTCTGGTCTCTTAGAACCCCTGCAAAGAATTGCAGATATGGTTAGTACAATCGGAATCCACACACTAGGAATCTGTGGGATTTTGTACCAAACATATTTCAAGGAGGAATGAGCTATTCATACCCTTATTAATGGCAGCCTTAAACTTTGAACAATTCCTCTTCCAATGTCCTTTCTCATCACAATGGAAACATTTTCCTTTCAGCTTCTTTCCTTTATCGGCAACTCCTAAGGCAATTTGTTTACCCTCTTACTTAGTGAAGTCCTTCTTCTTCTTCTTCTTACCCTTGCCTTTCCACTTAGGTTGAGAAGTAGAAGCTTCACCCACATTGGCTTTAAGACTAACATTAGAAGTACTAAGGATGCCTTCCGCCGCTACTAACTTATTCATTAATTCAAACAATGAATAAATCTTTTTGTTCATATTATAATTCAATCTGAATTCCTTGAATGATTCCGGTAGTGACTGGAGTATCATATTCACTTGGGATTCTCCATCAATATCGGCACCTAAAACCTCCAATGTATTCAGATTAGAGATCATTGTAAGACAATGTTCCCTCACAGAACTACCTTCAGCCATTTTAGAATTATAAATTTGCCTCATGGTTTCTTGCCTTGCAGAACGGCCTTGCTCACCAAACATCTCTTTCAGACTTAGCATAATGTCCGAAACTAGTTCTACATCCCGCATTTGATGTTGTAGAACATTTGAGATGGACACTAAGATGTAGCACTTGGCCATTTCATTAGATTTCTGCCAACGATCATATCACTGTTTTTCCTCAAGATGAGCATCTAATGAAGGAAAGCTAGGACAAGGTTAAGTAAGCACATATTTGTGCTCTTCAGCTGTAAGAACTATGTCCAAATTTCTTTTCTAGTTAACATATTTGGATCCAGTCAGTTTGTTTTGATTAAGAATGGTAACAAGTGGGCTAAATAATGCCATGTTCAAATCTGAAAATAATAAACATGAATATAATAAGTAAACTGAACATTATCAATTTAGCATATAAACATATAGTATGAAACCTTAATAAAACCATAATATAATATATGTAACGACAACTCAATCCTATAATCAATATTCCTCGGAAGTGAGGTCATATCAATCATTATGATCAAGCGAGAATTATTCTAATTATTAATGCTATCATGGTAACTCTTACCAAACAAAAATAATTTGCCGCTTTTCCTTTAGCCTCTAAGTAATAATGACATAGCTCCGAAGGGAGGTTAACATCATACTTAGTCTAGTGTATACCATTACCTAGAATCAATGTGAATCACCAAGTAACTCCACGGAAGCATAGTCGTTTTCGATGTAAAAACACACTTCATCTATCTTTAAGAAGTTTAACCTGTAGTACCATGAATTAAACACCCTTTGAAGGGAGCAAGGCATATACGCTAAGGCAAGGTGCTTGATCATACTACTATAAACCGACAATGGAGGTCGTGAGATCCAACCCTCGTATCTCTCTCCCACTAGATGTTTTAAGATAAAGGTTTTTAAATTATAAAACATGCATAATCTGATTACACATAGCCTTGCACTTTTAAGTTTGAAAACACTTAGAAAAAATTCAAATTTTCCTTCTTTCGATCGATCGAATGTGCCCCTCGATTGGTCGAAAAAATTAAAAAATTTGAACTTGACTATCTGTTTGGTTCGATTGATGCTCGATCGTCTCTCGATCGATCGAAAAGAAAATTTGATCGATCGACTAGCAATCGAATATCAATCGATTCAAAAGGATTGGTCACTGTTTTACACGATCGATCGAAAGTAAATTTCGATCAATCGAAAATCGTAAAACTCGAATTTTCAGAAATTTTCTAAGGCAGTTTTCAACGGTTTTGCATGAATAAATAACAATCATATGAACATGATAGACAGAGATTGATATCAAAACTGAATTCTATTGATGCTATAGCCTTTAAGATCTATTTAACATACTTAAATTCAAATTTAAACAACATCATAATATCAATATTAGTTTTTATCAAATCATAATTTCAACAACCATGCAAAAAATTAAATGCATATAAAATCTTCTAACATGATGAAACTATTATCTCTAATTCCAAAACGCACAAAACATGTTATTCAAATTCGAAAATGAAGACTGCTCTGATACCATTTGTTGGAAAATTACATGTTTGTATCGCATACAAAACGTACGCGGCGAAAAATTAATGGATTTACTTCATTCGCAATAGATAACATGTGCAATGTAAATTTCAGAATATAAGAACAAGAGAGTGTACCTTGATATGGTGAATTTCAAAACAAAGGTTAGAAGTACTCGGGAACACTTTTAATCTTCACTCCAATTCCACTTAATGCCCAAGATGTGTGGTCTCTCAATCAGTTCTATGTGTTTGTTCTAGAGAGAATATGAAGGAGTCTCATATACCAACATACAAAACATTTCATTCTAATAATAAAATTATGTATGTTTCTCTCCACATAACTGATTATCTAATTGGGCTAGCCTTTTGGGCCTTCCCAATTGGGCTAGCCTTTTGGGCCTTCCCAATTGGGCTTTAGTGTGTGGCTTGGAGTTGGACCAAAAGGGAACAAATAAGATACTAGCTCCAATGGGCCTTGGACTTTTCTGTCAACTCTTGACAAGTTCAAAATTACCATTAATTATATTTAATACCACTATATAAATATAATTGCACTCTAAGCCCTATTAATAAATTATATCCCAAGACTTTATTATACATGCAACCCCTTCATAAAATATTCGTAGTAATACAAAATCATGAATATAGACTGCCACTTTGTAAATTATTACATCTTAATCCTTGAGTACCCAGTTTAATCCTTTTAAGTTATTCATCATTATTTATGAAATGTAATTTCATAAATATATACTTTAGTTTTACTAAAGTGGTTAGGCCTAACTCTCTAAATAACTGAACCCATTAAACTTATCTCAAGAGAATATTTTATATCTCCGTTAAGAGACTATGAATTCCATTTTGAGAATATATGTTCCATCAACACTAAATGTGGCTGCCCAATATACTAAGGTTTTGACCGTTACTTTAGATCTCACTCCTGATATATCAAAGCAACTTACATTTCATGATCAGGTCCATTATTCTCTCAGAATTAAGAGTTCATGTGAATAGAAGTCGTGAAATTTATTATTTAATTGACAGTCGTTAGGAGAATAATAAATCTCATAGCGGTCCAGTTCATTATGTCTTAACTCTTAAAACATATTAACATATCAACTAGAAGTCTCCACTTCCATGATCAAGACAAATCATCTTAGTTAATATGTTATAGTCTTCACAGATGAAATGCCCAATTTCATCACCGACTACGAACCAAGATTCTGAGTTTACAAAGAACTTGTGATTTATATCTTCTGTGACTAAATCATATAAATCAAATACTATGTATCTCATGGACTATATGATAATGTCCGAATATTCATGTTACCATCATTTTAGATAAAAATAAAGCAACTTTATTAATTATAATACTAAGTCATACATCATTTCTCACATAATGTCTAACATAATATCATACATAGTATCATACAATAGGTTTTAAGGGCATTTATCCCAACAATTAGAATTTAGAAGAAAGGAAACCGAAAAAGAAAAAGAAAAAGAGAGAAACGTTTAAGCCTTGATAAAGGGGAAAAAAAGATGAAGGGAAAAAAAAACATTGGGCTTAGTAGTCCTATTTTGTATCCAAAAAAAAAAAACTTGCTTTTTTTTTGGTTTTATATATAATTTTTTTTGAGAATCTAGTTTATACATGGATAAAGCAATTTGAAAATCAACAGGAAAGTGACCTTATTTTGTAGGCAATGTTTTAGTGAGAGTTACAGTTGTATGTTATAAGTCTTGATAGGGGTATTTTTGAACCAAAAAATGAGGATCCCAAATAGGAGAAGTCCCTTAAATAGTGGTTAGATAATCAACAATAAGAAAGATGTTACTTTTTCACACTTCCACGTGGGACGTATGATACAGTTTTCGAATTTTTGGTTGCCAAAAGTTATGCTACAAGTACCTTTGGGAAGTTATGAAAGTTGAAGTTTATTAGACTTTTCAACTTATTTTTGCTACTATTCATAGGTCTCATTGCACTTTTTGGTACTATTCATGAGTTTCACTGTACTATTCAACGAACTTTTAGTTTGTTTTTACAGTAATTTTTAGCAAAAATTTTTTAGTTTCAACTAAATAAGCTGTTCCCAAATGGACCCTACATAGCCAACTTAATATGACACATAAGTTTTTAGAGTTAGTAAGATGGAATGAATGACTAAATTGAAATCATTTTTAAAAAATGGAGATTACTTTTTTTTTTTCAAAAAAAAAAAAAAATCATAGTCAAATTGAAATTCATGTAAATTTGTTAATAGATAAAAATAAGTATTTGAATTAAAAAGATTTTTTAAGGATAAGTCGTAGCACTTGTTCATTGTATCTCATTTGTTTGTTTCTTGTAAAAGTGAAAGAGCCCACTAGGCTGAAAACTTGTAAGGGTGGTTTAGGCAAAAGTTGGGGCCTTAAAAAAAAAAAAAAAAGAGTAAAAAATGTTCGCTAGGTTGAAAACCAGTAAGGGTGGCCTAGACAAAAGTTAGGGTTAAAAAAAAAAAAAGAAAGGAAAAGAAAAGAAAGTGAATTAGTCAAGCTAGGGGCAAGATGGACCCCACAAGGAGGATGTGTCCTAATGTTTGAATATTTCAAAAGTTATCCATAATGAATCAAGTGTTCAAATCCCATTTTTACCATGCCTTTTAGGATGGTCTTGTTTCGTGTCTTCTTTTTTTAGAATGTGTTTGACCTTGAGTTTTGTGTCCTTTGTATCATCTTTGTTCTTCTTCAATCTTAGTGTTTTTTGTGTGTTTGCCTCTTCTTTAGAAGTTGTCATCGTGGACACAATGGGAAGTCGTCACCTAGTTTTTGCAATGGCTTAGGAACCATATATATAGCGTCCTTTCGAGGAAGGACCTTTTTTGATCTTGTTACCAAAGTATGTGTTCAAAGTTTAGGTACGGATTTGGGAAGGTGTTAGGCACCCAAAACCGCCCAACCCTAGGGTTGGCTTCCTCTCATTGCGTATTATGTCTTAACCCTATTAAAGGCATATTCAATATTACATCTATACACACACACACACACAAACACACACACACACACACACACACACACACGCACACTAGCATACATCTAAGCATATAACATGACATCAATCATCCCAAAACCTAGCCATTCATCTATCATGGCATATCACAACCCAAGCCTAACATACATCTATCATAGCATCTCATATCAACGTAGCATCCATCTATCATCATGTCATCATATCATATCTAAGGCATAAGCATATAAAGATTAAATCAAGGCAGAACTTAGGCAGCAAATAATCATGGTATCATTAAGGGGTCATTAGAAAATATTAAGAATACAAACATGCTTATTCAAAGCAACATGTCTTGTTCATCAACCCTAAACAAGATTACAAAAAAAATGCATGTACATATGAATGCATGACTTACCTTACTTACGTTACTGCATCTTAGCATCTATGGCATTAATGCATGAACATATGAGTGCGTGCTCATGGCATCAAAACGAAGAAACGAAATATAAACCCTAATTTAACATGTGAAAAGCAAATAAGAAAATAAACAATAAAGCAAAGACTTATATCTATAAAAAAGGGGGGGAAAACAAAGGCATAACATGTGAACTAATCAAAGAAAACAAAGTAGAAATCTGAATTAGGGTTTCTAGGCAGCGGTATATGTGCGCATGTAGAGGCTTGCATGTTGGGCCAGCTGCATGTGTGCGCATACTTTGACCTGGGCACGCATGTAGGATGCATGCGTGCATAGGCTTGCTCAGAAACCCTAGCCTAGAAATCCAACAAACATAGAAAACAAAGAAATAC
Source organism: Lithocarpus polystachyus (assembly GCA_033629205.1). Lineage (NCBI taxonomy): Eukaryota > Viridiplantae > Streptophyta > Magnoliopsida > Fagales > Fagaceae > Lithocarpus > Lithocarpus polystachyus. Next base: position 22,749,767 of record CM066168.1, on the reverse strand, counting down.
TTAAAACAATAAATCTAACAACCTAACACGCTCAAAAATACAAAGGCTATCTAAAATTAAGCTATACAAACATTTAAAACATAAAAATAAGTAAAGAAACAAGATTAACAACAAGATTAAAATAGAAAAGAGAGAAAAGAGTTTAGAACTCAATACCTCAAAACAAAAGCTCTTCAAGCTTGATTTTTTACCGTTCCCCTCAATCAAATCTATTCACAATTAATAAAAAGTGATTAGTAATTTTAAACTCAAAGATCAAGGCTAGAAAAGGCCTCAATAAAAAAAAAATTGACTTGAGGATATTTTGTGAAAAAATCCCTCTTTGATTAACTATTTCTAGTGAATCTTATAGTGTTTTCCCTTAAGATTTCTGTGTGTTTTGAAAAGGTACCATGTATGACTATTTATATTATGAAAATGGAGTTTTGAAACGGCTCCTAGAAGATGTGGGATTCGTTCCAAATTTCAGTCTTTAATACAGAAAACTTGTCTTTCATAGTTTCTAGAACCCTACATACACGCGTAGGCTCGGGCCTACGTGTGCATGCTTCATGGCCGTACACGCAGGTTGATTCTTGCGTGCACAGGCTGAGTATTTCCTTATATTTACTTTTCCAAAAATAGATTTATTTGCTCATTAAAAATTTTATTTTTCATTTTAACATTTCTCAAGTCAATTTAACATCAGATTGGGCCCTAAAACAACTTTGAGTCTTAGAATTTCAGCATCATTGGGGAACGAGGGTCTGAGTTGTAAGGGGTACAAGATGCGGTGTCTACAATTGTGTCTATCCTTGTATTTGGTATCTTGTGTGTTTGTTTGCATGTTTGATTTCTCGTGTGATTTTTCATGTGTTTGTTTGCTTGTTTGTGCCCTTATTCCATCTTGGGCCTTAGGCCCATCCTTGCTCTATGTCGGGCCTTAGGCCCATCCTCTTTCTGTCTTGGGCCTTAGGCCCATATTGTGTTGGCTTTTTGTGCATTTGCATGCTTTGTTATGTTTGTATGAACCCTATGTTGTTGTGTTTGTCCTTTTGTTACCTTCTGTGATCACATGTTTGTTTGATGTGAGTCTTTTGTGTTTGTTTGCTCTTTTTCTTATGTGAGTCATGTGTGGTTATGTTTTGTATTCTTGCATGTTTGCATGAATCTTGTGTGTTTGTTTTTGCAAACCTTGTATAGTTGTGTGTTTATGTGAGTTATGTACGACTATTTTTGTCTTTGGCGAAAACGTCTCATTCTTGAGTGGCCTGTTTGTGTTTGGACGTAAGTTGTTCTGTCGAGTGGTCTCCTTTGGCGTAAATTTCTCATTCTTGAGTGGCCTATTGTGTTTGGACGTAAATTTCTCACTTCGAGTGGTCCTTTTGGCATAAATTTCTCATTCTTGAGTGGCCTATTTGTGTTTGGACGTAAATTTCTTGCTTCGAGTGGTCCCTTTGGCCTAAATGCTCATTCTTGAGTGGCCTGTTTGTGTTTGGATGTAAATTTCTAGTTTCGAGTGGTCCCTTTGACATAAATTTCTCATTTTTGAGTGGCATGTTTGTGTTTGGACGTAAATTTCTCGCTTCGAGTGGTCCCTTTAGTGTAAATTTCTCATTCTTGAGTGGCTTATTTATGTTTGGATGTAAATTTCTCATTTTGAGTGGTCCCCCCCAACTTTAGGTAGAGTCCTTAAAACTTGAAAACATCCTAGATTTTCTTATAGTACATTTCTTGTTTGCATGATTACTTGCATGTATGTGTGTCATGAAGATAGAGTCCTTAGAACTCGAAAATATCTCAGTTTTTTCATTTATGTGGTTTTTCACACTTTTTTTTGGAAGTGCACCAATTACCTTTTTGGGCATGCCCCCAAGTTTGTATGTTTGCTTGTATGTTTGTGTGTAGTGTGTGTATGGACTCAAAGTTTATTAACTTACAAAATGTTGTCACTTCAGATTTTTAACTATACTTGCAATGTAAGCAACATTAAAAGAGGGGCATCTGTAGACACCACATTTTGTACCCGTTAACAAATTTTGGTTCCCGACTCTAATGATGAGCTTGACATATGTCAACCAAGGGTAATTAAAGAGTTTACAATAGTTTGGAAGTAATCACAACTCAAAAGTGCACAAATCGCTTTGAAATTGATACTGAAAAATGACATTTTCTCACTGTTTTGATTATAACTTTTGATCCACAAAGAATTTTTCAGTGAGGTTTATTTCATTGGAAATTAGACATCCTGAACTTCAATTTGAACACAAATTTTACTTAATTTGGACTTATATTAAGTGAGTTATGACTATTTTAAGTTGAGTCAACTGGGCAGTTCATTTTCTAGATTTTAAAACTTCATTTTAAGGGCCCAAAACATAATGCTTTGATGTGGACCAGCCCATGGACCCCTTAAGAACGTCCAAAAATCATTAAAAAGTCTGAAAACCCTAATTTGACTTATAAATATTCATCTTATGCATCAAATCAAAACCCTAGCTAGGGAGAGTGATTTTTTTGGCCTCCATCTTCTTTAAAGCATTTTTTTTCTCTTTTCAAAACTAGAGGGCAGCCCTTTAGCATGCTTTTTAATCATAAAAAAAGCCCTCTTTAGTTAGTTCTAAGATAGAAAATTTGTTTTCAAAATTGTTTTTTAAAAACCTTTTCAAAACCTTTTGTTCTTGAGTTGTGATTACTAACAAATATTGTGTTATTTGATTATCTTTGTCTTTCGTTCTTGGGTTTCTAACATGATTATCTTTTGTTCTTGGATTTTTAACATGCTTGTTTGATCTCACATATTATATCTTTGTTTGATTAAATCTCTAAAAATGTAATTTTTTGAATCTATGTTAAAGGATGCGTATGCATCATTAAGTATGCGTGTGCGTGCGCATGGTTGAGTATGCACATAATCTTTGATTCTATTTGACTCTGTTTTAAGTTAATTATTTTCCATGTTTGTTTTAGTATTGTTGTCATGGTTCCTAGACCTTATCTAGGTAGCGACTCTACTTTTCTTCGCCACGGTCTACTCAGCCAAGGCATACTCTATTTTGCGCCCACAGGCTCAGAAGCCGTGGTTGCACTAAGTGGCTATACCAAATTGTAGCAAATTTATAGATAAAAACAACTTCTTATAATTTGTTCTTATTAACTATTGTTTCATCTCTAATATTAGATAAGAATAACAGCAATTTTTTTTAGATAAAAACACCTTCTTATTTGTTTTTATCAACTATTGCTTTATCAGTTTTTCATTAATGAGACTTAGTCGTGTTATTGCAAGGACTTTTGATTATCTGGCCAACTAATGCTATCCCACCAAATTTTAAAGTAAAAAAAAAAAGAAACCATCCTGCATAGTTAAGAAGAGTTAGACACGCGCATGAGTTGGAGAGTTATATCTATTTGATTATTGAGATAAAACCAAACTTCATTGTGAACAAGTTATAGTATAATATTAATTCCTAATTAGTGTAAAGAGGTACTCTATAATGCATATTTATCTACTATATATTAGCTCATAAAAAAAAATTGGATACACAGAATAGACTCTTGGGGTGATGAATATATATGCTTACAAAGTCATGCAATCGCGATAGGATGAAGAAGAGCATGAACTCTTAGGAGCTTAGCTAGCCCATCTTTGATAAGCAACTTCATAGGATGCAATCAAGCAACTTCATAAGATGTGCAATTATGCAACAAGAGACGACAAGAGCTTTTACGATGCTATACTGTTTAACATAATGTTACAAACTCAAGGGTAGAATTCACCCTTGAAAACCGGCTTGCAAGGAGAATGTGCCAAAGAGCTTATAAATACATGTTTAAACTTACACTTAAGCAATGTGGGACACTAGGATCATAACATACCATCACGCTTTACATCCGACGTCCACAACGGCTCACTCTAGCGACACTAATTCGAAGGTAGCCTTTTTTTTTTTTTTGTCGCTCTATTAATGTATCAGTTATTTTAATTTAGGTTCTAGGTCGCCCCATTCGGGATTTGACCACAAAGCCACAACTCATATGGTCTCATACGCAATGAGTTACACCCAATTACTTGGGGTGGTGGTTGGCTCTAATACCAAATGTTACAAACTCATAGGTAAAACTCACCCTTAAAAACTGGCTTGCAAGAGAAGGGTGCCCAAGAGATAATAAACACATGTTTAAACTTAACATACGCAATGTGGGACACTAGGATCATATCACATAAGCTAGGAGGAGATTTAGTGTACAAGGAATAAATCTCAGGCCAAAACCTATTTTGACTTCTAGCATGAATCCCGAGTTAGTTTCTATCATACTTATTTTTCTTTTCATTTTCTAAATGTTATGTATGTTGTTGTTGGCCTCATTTTTTTTTTTTTTTTTGGGTTATTTTAGATGTCAAAAATTAAGGTAGTACTTGATATAATTTGGGTCTAGCACATTTAGGACCTACAAACCCGAAGATCACAACATTCAATAAACCTAACTATTGCCTCCATTAAAATTGAAGAAATAAGAAGTTGACACACATATATACACTACAAAAAGGTGGACCTGTTTGGACCCTTGTTTTTCGAGGGTTCAATAAAATTTTTCCAAATAAACACTACATGTAACAAACAGGTGACTATTATTAGGCTTACTAATAACCTTCAAAATAAGTTAACATATAACCCTTGAAATAGGTGCCCAAAAAAATGGCCCTTTATAATAGTTAGAGCATAAGTGCTGAGATAAGGGTATTGTTGTGAAATTATGTTATGTTCATAGAATTTCAACCCTTGAAAAAAAGCCCACAACAAATTTTAAAAATATAGCCCAGAACGTAACCAACAAACACTTTCATTCCAAACAGCTCTATCACTCTCTTGCGCCTGAAATTGAGAGCTCATGGAAATCTCAAGCTCGACGATCATGGAGATCTCATAGAGTTCGACGATCTCATAGATACGTAATCGCAATCGCACACCATTGTTGATCTCGGTTTTGTGACTCTTCATTCCTCTTGGAGTTGTGTTTCTCAGCTCCAATTAGGTACGAATCACTAACCCTAATTTCGTCTTTGATTTTTTTTGTTTTTCTGGTTTACCCACACTTTTTCATCGATTTTCCCATGATTTTCGTTTCACATTTCTCTGAAAAATGAGCTCATCATCAATTTCCCTATTTCGATTTCTAATTGTTCGACTTTTGCAATTTCATTATTCGATTTCGAATCATAATTTCTGTTTCCTTTACAATTTTCGATTTCTAATTTTCATTTTTGCTCTGTCAAGTGTGTTTGTGTATTCAAATTTAGTTTTCTTTCTCTCCGTGTGTGTGTGTGTGCAGGTATGAGTTGTTTCATACTGAATCACTAATGTTTCTTTCCTATTTATTTTCCAGATCTAGGTTCTTGCCCCCTCTTTTCCTCAAATTCGATCCAATTTTGAGCAATATTGATTCCATGGCTCTAGGGTTTCAGATCTCTCTGTTTTTTGAGGTAATTTCGTTGCTCTTTGATTATATATATCCTGTTTGGTTGATAGGAAAATGTAGGAAAAAATGAAAAGCTGGAATGTTATGTTTACTGAATTTTATCGGGAAAAAAAAATTTCAACTAGATTAAAGCTTGGTACACTAGTAGGATCAACTAGGTTTTAATTTGAAGATTTGAAATTATAATTTCGTTTTTGTTATTTTGTTTTTCCCTAAGCAAGCAAATAAAATTATATAATTGGGTATCATTGTTAGCTATTGGGAATTTGTGTTTAGTAGTAGAGGAATATTAGTAGTGCTTAAAGCTTACTTTGGTTTATAGTGAAATAGTAGTATTTTAACAATTTCAGAGTGGAGTTTCCCTAGAGAATTAAAATTAGCCACTGTAGATTACAAGTAATAAACATTCTAGGTGAGATAACTAATTCTAGGGTGCCATTTCTTTTTCTACTAGTTGAGAATCTGATTTATCAGCGTTATTGATCTTCAGATATTCAATTCCAGAGTTTATGGCTGAGGATGTACTGTGTCTTTTCCATCTTGACATCATGAAAGTTTTGTCAATATCATGAAACGAGTTGAGTTTGATGTTAAAGTGGTTGTGAAATGGGTTGGTGGGCCTTTGCAAAGTTACCTTGAAAATTTTGATTGAGGCCATTTATTCATTGCAGATGATTTGGTTTTGTTTGCCAAAAACGATAGGAAAAATTGTTAGGATCGAAGTCTTAGATGTGTTGTTATGTGATCAATCTGAGAAGAAGGTGAATCAAAGGAAGTCTAGAGTTTGTTTCTATTTAAATGTTCTTGTTGTAAGGATGAAAGATTTTTGTAGCTATCTAAATTTTCATTCTGAGCCGAATCTTGAAAATACCTTGGATTCCTCTTGAAACTCCTGGGATCCACACGGCAAAGAATTTATTTTGTGATTGAGAAAGTTCAAGGTTACTTGCTGGTTGGAAACTTAATCTAATTTTCTTTTCTAGTAGACTTGTCCCTACCCTGCAAGGGTTATCACCAAACTATCAACCTGAATTCAACTCAAGACTTAAACTAAAATTAAAATTGCAACCCACAAAACCCAACCTAAGGTGTTGGGTTAATTGGGCCGGGTTGGTGGGTTTAATGCTCATCCTTGTTTAAAAGCCAGTACTATTGGATAATTTTTTTTTCCTTATATGATAATCACTGTTTTAGTACTATCGGATAAATTTGGAATGACTTGTTGAGATTTTCAATGCCAACATTGGGGAAGTGTAGATGTAGCTATAGTTATAATATAGATAAATTATTTTACCTATATGAATTCAAGGCAGATGTTTAGAACATTGGAGAAGTGTTAAGATTCCTGTAGAAACCAAATGCAAAGTCTTTCTTTTCTTTTTTTATCTTGAGAAGATCCTAAAGCAAAATTAATAGTAGCATAATGACTTCTCTGGTACTAAGTTGTATTTGTCACTGACTCACTCATGTATATTGTAATCTATAGTGAACAATGTTGGATTTAAATACATTCCTAAAGACTATAAATTTGGATAATTTTTTTTTCCTTTAACACGTAGTATTTTTTTTTTTAAATCAATGCTAATAGCATGCTTCTATTTGTTGGCTCAGTGACAAAACTGGTCATCAACAAGAGATAGTCTTGCAAGTCAGTCTACAGAGGGGATATGTTACATGTTTTTTATAGAAAAAAACAGCAGAGTTGAGAGATCATGTGTTTTTTATTGTCCTCATCAAATGTCTCATTACAAGGCCAATTGAAGGCTGGAATGCTGAATTGTGTAGTTATTAGCTTGGAAGGCAAAACAATGACACCTATGATTTGTAAAGTAGCTTGGGTAGCTCCATTATATGTTTGATAGGAGTTGATAGATTATGATTGAGTGATTTGTACACAACCATGCTACTATCATTGTATTTGTACAGAAATAATATTCAATGGGGTTGGATCGATTGCCTCAGATTATGATTGAGTGATTTGTACACAACCATGCTACTATCATTGTGTGTGTATATATATTGTGCATGATTGTGGTTTTTTTTTTTTTTTAAATAAAATAAAATCTTATTTTGAGGGTCAAGAGACCCCTTAAATAACCTTATTTATCAAGGGTTGTAAATATAAATCTTTTAAACCTTGGTAAAAGGTTATTTAAGGGTCGCTTGACCCTCAAAATAAGATTAGAACACTTTTTTTGAGGGTCACCTTCAAAATTTCCTTTTCAATTTCCTTTTCGACGGTATATGTTTCGAAGGTTATTAAGAGTTAATTGAAATCTTAAAATAAATTTTTTCAAGGTTTTTTAATACTTTTTTCAAAGGTTTTGACTTGAAAAAAGTCAAATTTGTTATAGTGATATACAGACGTCTCATTCAAAAGGGGACAAAAAGAAAACGAATAAAGTCATAGCCTAGAAAAAAAAAAAAAAGAAAAAAAAAAAGAAGAAGAACAAATACTCGCTTTAAAACTCTAATGGTGTGTTTGGATGACATGATATGGGCATTTGGATATGGATTTGGGTGACATGATTTGGCCTAAAATTGGATTCTAATTTCAAATTTTAATTTCTAAGTTTTACCTCTATATATATATATATATATATATATATAGATTATAAGATAAAAAAAATCTTCAACATATAATGGATCATCGATCCATTTTAAAAACAAACGAGAGGATAATCTTATTTGCAAAACAATGAGAAATAATAAATACGAACACTAGAAAATGTTAAAAATGGTACCATTTTTAATGCTGATATCTAGTCTAGAGGCCTTATTGGCAGAGTAGAGCTCATGCGACTCAATGAAGCTAAGTATGCCAATGAATAATAGGTTAGCCCCAGCTTGCAGTTCAATAAAGGTGTATTGGAACTTCAATGTACCATGTTAGAGTTTAAGTTTTAACTGAGATAGTGTATATGTCGTAACTGTATATATAGCTTATTCTTTTCTGATAGTGAAAAATTTGCACCACTTCTATAGATGTAGTCTGTAGACACACTAACGAACCATATAAAACTCTCTACGTTGATATCCTCTCCCTTTCTCTATATTTCTTACTTGCTTAAATCAACAATAAGAAAGGTGTTATCTTGTCATACTTCCACGTGGGACGTATGATACAGTTTCCGAATTTTTGGTTGCCAAATATTAAGTTATGCTACATAGGCAACTTAATATGGCACATAAGTTTTTATTGTTAGTAAGATGGAATGAATGACAAAATTGAAATCATTTTTAAAAAAACGGAGATTACAATATTTTTTTTCAAAAAAAAAAAATCATAATCAAATAGAAATTCATGTAAATTTGATGATATATATATAAAATTGCAATATGATTGAACATAAGCAGCTCCACCGTAGTAATGTAGGACTGGCTCATATGATAAGGTTAGAACAAAAACCGAGCATGTACAATACGTTATTCATGCATGAGGGGTATTTCCTTTCTCAAAACATAAGAAAGGAAAGTAATTTGTGATCATGATCGTTCGAAACAAGGAAAAAATATATATAAATAAATGAAAGGGATTAACTAAGGAAAAGTTAGGAAGACGATGAGGAAGTAAGCAAGCAATCCTAGCCGCCCGCTTGGCACAAAGATGTGCACCAAAATTGTTCTCCAACGCTAGAGAGTTAGAGACCACTACTGGTCAAACTGGGTTAACGTTGAAGTCTTGTATATTAAAGGTGGCGGATTTGCTAAAATATTCTAATGCCTCTAGTTTTTACATGGTTTTAAAAACGGGTACGGCAAAAGAATCGAAAAATGAGCTAATTATCAGTTTTATGGTTGAACCGGGGTCCGACCGATGGTTAAACCAGTAATGTCATAAATAATTTAATTATTATTTATTTAAATTATATAAATAATTAATAATTTTTTAATATACTAAAACTAACAAACTAATAGTAATAAATGTGTTTCCTTTAAAAAAAATACAAGAATATAAGTATATAACATCTTTTTAAAGAATTTAATATAATAACATTACAAAACAATAATCCTTAACATAATAAACTTTCAACAAAACCAAATAAATAAGTTCACTAGTCATTACATTTACATCCAAATGGCAAATAGCAAATAAGTTCATTATATCCAAATAGCAAGTAAGTTTTAAAGTTTCAAACAAACAATTACTAAGTTTTAAGACCCAAGCCTCATTTGTTATGAAGAAAATTGAAATCAATATCATTATGTGAACCAAATGCTCCACCACTAGCATCATTATTATCATCCTCATTCTCAATGTAGATTTAGCTAAGTGCAAGATATTTACTTCAATGTAGTACGCTCTGCACTAACTTGAGTAGAACACGTGTTAATGAATTCTATCCCGTGTCTAAACCCACAGTGACTTTATTTTCTTTGCACATACCAAACGTTACATTTTGGAACTTATCTTGAATGTTGGTATACAATACAAACATGGGTTCTTGTTATAAAAACAGCAAATTTAACAAAGAAGTAACTAAACCAAGGTTTACATGGAACCCACCACAATATCAAATTCAAGGGGTTTTTGAGATATCTCATAGGAAGATTGATATGGGTTTTGCATATATATATATATATATATATATGTATGCATATATATATATATACACACACACATATAAATATCAGAAAAGATACCTGAATAATATGCAGAGAAAGCAAGAGGCAAAAGCAAAGCTGAGACCCATTTGGAATTGGAGAACCTCCATGTCCCTATCTTCATTTTCTGAATTCTTGAGTTTCCTTTGCCTCGAAAAAAAACCTTCGGATTTAGAGATTTTGGTAGATTTTGTTTGTGGCTTTGACAAGGAAGAAGAGAGGTTTATTGGGGTCTTCGGATGTAGAGATGAGAGTGGAGTGGTTGATCGTTGATGAGAGTGAGCTTGAGTGAGGCAGAGAGGCAGAGAGTGAGGCGTGACTGTGTGTACGTGAGATGAGGTTGAGGGCTTGAGGCGTGAGATGATGAGAGTGTGAGAGTGTCTAGTCAGTTAGGCTTTAGGGTTAGTTTTTATGTTTTTGCCAAAAAAAACGTAGTTTTAGGCTGGGAAAGGACAAAATATCCCAACCGGTTAGTAATTGGTTCGACCATGTTGGTTTTCAATTTTCTAATTGAACCGATCGGTTTTCAATTTTTTCGATTTTTAAGCTATTTTCGATTTATGCCCAAAACAGGACTGGATTGAAAGCCAGTTCCCAGTTGAACTGATCAGACTGGCCGGTCTAATCCAATTTTTAAAATCATGAGTTTTTATTCATTTTTTATTGATTTGTACGATTGTAAATAGCAATTCTAAAGTGATAACTAAGTCACATTAGATAGAAAATATCAACTACTTACAATTGCACAAATCAACAAATTATAGAATTAGACATACTTGATCGATTTTCTCTAGAATTATTCATTCCTTATTTCTTTTCAACTTCAAATTTTCCAAAAAAAATAATAATATACTAATAATAATGACACGTTGAATACATACGGATAAGGTATGAGAAAGGCCCCTGATAATAGGAATAAGATAGCTGACAAAGAGGGTGGGAGAAAGAGAATGAGGAAATAGGAATGGGCCGCCCGTGCAATCAAAGGAGGAAAATGGAAAGCAGCTTATATCCAGGTGTTGCAATTTGATTGGGTGTTTAAACTTTTTTGCTTTTAATTTGTTTGTTTCTTTCCTCTCTTTCCATTTTTGAGTCTGCTTTCTTCATCGTTACTTGTGCCTATAAAACACCATATTTGAATGAAACCCTAAAGTAAAATTCTCATTATCCATTACCCAGCAAAGAAAGATCTACTCTAGGCAGCTACAGTAGTAACCAATCCAATATTCTAGCTGAGAGAGATATTAACATCATGAGGAGCCCATCATCGGGAGGAGGGTCGACGAGCAAGACACCATGTTGTAGCAAAGTGGGGATAAAAAGAGGGCCATGGACTCCTGAGGAAGATGAGATTTTATCAAATTACATCAAAAGAGAAGGTGAAGGACGGTGGCGCACTCTACCAAAACGTGCCGGATTGCTCCGCTGTGGCAAGAGCTGCCGCCTTCGGTGGATGAATTATCTCCGTCCTTCTGTTAAGAGAGGACGTATTGCTCCTGACGAGGAAGATCTCATTCTTCGCCTTCACCGCTTACTTGGTAACAGGTAATTAATACCATTAATTAATCATACATCATATATACTCCTTCAATCATTTAACTTTCAGGATTTTCTTCTCCAACCAAATCACCTAGTACTTTCATTTTTTATGTATTATCACTTTATCCATTTGGGTTTTTGAGTTTTGAGCTTGGGTTTGAGGTTTTTGTGCCAATTTGTCACTCTCTCTCTCTCTCAGGTGGTCTTTGATAGCTGGAAGAATTCCAGGACGAACTGACAATGAGATAAAAAACTATTGGAATACCCATCTTAGCAAGAAGCTAATCAGCCAAGGAATAGATCCAAGAACCCACAAGCCACTAGTACTCAACCCTAACCCTAATAATTCCCCAGAAATAATAATAGCTCATGATCATGCTGCATCAATTTCAAAACCAAACCCTGAATCTAATTTGTCTCCTGGGTTATTAGAAGAAACTGGTGGAAGCTCTCTAGTCAGTGGTATTCAAATAAGTGATGCAAATGACCAACTGGGTCAAGATCAAAATCTGGTGGTGAATGACATCAGTAACACTCAGAATTGGCATGATTCTGATGGTGCAATGACCATGGGATTGCAAGGCGGCTATGTACGAGGAAATGAAGAAGATTATATTGAAAACTGCAATGAGGATACCTTCTCTTCATTTCTGGATTCTTTGATTAATGACAATATGTTTGTGAATCAACAACAACAACAACAACAGCCTATTTTTAATCCTCTCATTTCTTCTTCTTCTTCTGCACCGACCTTCAACCATGCTGCCATCTGGGAAGCTGAACTGATCAGATCTTCAAGACATACTTCGTGTGACGAACAAAGTGAGTTAAACAATATTAATCACTTAGCATGATCATGAGGAGGGCTCCAAAACTATATCAATTTAATTATAATTTTATGTGTGTGATGTTATTGTGATATCTTTTTCTTTTTTTTGGTTGTGTTTTTCATAATTGTTATAAGAAAACCTTAGACTACATGATTGTTAGAAATTATCGATCATTAAGTGTCAATGTATTATGTATTGGTTTGCAAATGATTATAAAAAGAAAAAAAAAGTATTGGTTTGCAAATGAAATGTTCATTCTTGTTTGTTTTTGTCCTCTTTTCCCCCTCAACAAACAGTTAAACGAATTAATCAATTTGCCGTGGATGTCTACTCTTTTGTTAATAAATGATAGTTTTCTATCAGAAGCATGCATAGTTATAATTATAATTTTAAAGTACACAACAAATTTTACAACTAGAGATGATAAATTGTGATTGGTTTATAGTATAAATGATGTCACTAATGGTCTCATGTGAAAGTGACGTAGCATGAACAATGTTAGGGTTACAAAAAATTATACAATTTTTACCATAACTTGCCACGTGGTGAGTTGTGATAAAAATTATGTAATTTTTTGTGATTTTAGTATTTTTCAATGTAGCACTAATCACAATATGACATTTAAATGAGTTATGAACTTTTTTTGTATGTAGCATTGTTGCAATTGTAAGCACAATTGTACACTCGCTATAATTTTTCAGCTGCATGCAATTAGATTTATCTAAATGAATTTACTTCATCAATATAAATTAAAGATCAAGAATAGCTTTTCTAGTGTATATATAAATTTTATCTTGGTCTCAAATAGGAATCATTTCTTCTCTTGCCTGTAAAGTTTCATTAACTAACTCAAACCAAATACTCACCAAATATAGTTTTTTGTTGCATGCTGAATGAAAAGTCGATGCCCCCTCCCCCCTTCAAAAAAAAAAAAAAAAAAAAAAAAAAGCAAAACAAAAAGCTAGGAAGAAGACATGAAGCAATCAATAATTTATTTATTTTCTTTAATTGTGATAAATACGGTGATATGATATCTATATATATATGTATCACCTAGAAACCATAGAGTTTGCACACACATAGACGAATTCATAATATGTGGGCGTCATTGATGCTCCAAGCCATAGAATGAATATAATTTGGCACAGCTTTCTTTACTGCATATGTTACATAATCCTAGTTAAGACTAATAGAATTCGTGAGCTTTAGCTTATCTAAGATGCAAGGTAGTAACAAGTTGATAGAAGAATAGTGAGAAAATTAAACAGCAGAGCAAGAATTGTGCTACTAATTATACCAGAAACATAGTAATGCAATTGCTTTAATCCGATTACTAATGCAAGAGAATATATTTGCCACGGTCCACTTCAAATTAGACAATGATCCGGCTTGGTTATCTTAAAAAGATCACTTAAAAGGATGATTTGTCCACAGGCCATTCAAATTTTATTGGTTGCAGCCATGCATGCATTTAAGAAATAGTCTTCGTTTCCTGTATAATGCATGAAATGGGCGCAAAACTGTTGAATAATCCCAAGAACAGTTTTAACATGGTATATCACAGCCATGTCTCAGTTTTTCTAACATGGTATCCACATCCCTTGAGTTTCTTTTCGAGCCATCAACCACATAAATCGAATAAAGATCTCATGCAACTTTTCATAATTCCATCAAAAGCTCGTCCAGAAAACCCCTCATGCACCCTCGCGCATCATCAGAAGAGTATGCCAATCATACGTACTCCCACATCCCATGCACCAAGACTTAGGCCCGCATACCATATATATATATATATATGAACTAGCGTCATACTGCACCATGTACTATAACCATACTCAAGAAGATTACCCATGCAAGTTTCATCAAAGGTTGCTAACTCATGCATCTCTGAGGCCTAAGTGTTAGATGTGCCCCGTCGAACCAATTTTCAATTACTTGCTACCAACACAACGTTGTTCACAACTGATATCATCATTCTTGTTGTTGTCGTCGCTGCACTCACAACTCTTACATTTATCAATGTCATCATCGTTGGCAGTTGTCCTGAATTTATCATCCAAGGCCAAATGTTGTTATCTGCTACCACTGATCACATCCATTTCGTATATTCCATTCCATTCCATATCAAGCTCAATCTTCTTTACATCCAATTCGACCCAACTTTGTAATGGTTTTCGATTCCAAACTCAAGCTTACCCCTTCAGCTTAAGAATATTAGAAATATTAAGATCTAAGAGACCCAAGCACATTGTAAGCTCGTATTCGTAGAACAAACAAAGTAAGTTATCGTATTTGTAATGTAAGTACTAAAACCTTAAGGTTAATCTAAGGTTAGCTACTATATATAATCTACATTGGAGTTCATTGTTACACTAAGAACTTAAAAGATGTAGCCCCTCATGCAGCTTTTTATTGTGGATGTAGTCATAGCAGTCAGGCCAAACCATGCTCATTTTTCTTCCACTTTCTATTTCTTTCACTTCTCTCTCTTTCTCATGCATAATCCGAACATCAATTCTAAAATGCAAGGCTTAGTGGCTTTTAAGTTTAGGCTCACTCAAGCAACAGCTAACCCATCTTGGGCGTTCACTCAAAAACCTGAAATTGGTGAGCATTATATGACTACTATAACACAGGTGGATGTGAGAACTATGATAGAGGGTGCAGATCTAGAAATATCTTTCACAGCATATAATGTTTGGGGACATTTTTTTATATATAGGACATTATACCTTACCACCTTAGAAGAAGTGAGCTGTACTGGATAGTCGAAGCATTCTCTTATCTTATTAAGAATATGCCTTTGTGGATTGAAGTACATAATTTTCCCATTGAGATGCGGACTAAGGAAGGTTAAGCCATGTGGGTAACATATATATATATATATATATATATATATATATATATAGGATAAGGCTAACCTGAAAATAAGCAGGGCTGGTAGATTATCCATTGAAGTAGAAGTTGATGATAGGATATTCCCAAATTCTTGAAGCTCAACCTCGGAATTGTAAACCGCTTGAAATTGATGGAGAGGTGCCCACCGAAACTACCAGTGTGAGAAGTATAGAAGCGGCCGAAACCGATCAACTTTGGCTGTTACTGATCAGTTCAAACTCGATCATCAGAGCTGACGTTGACAATTCGATTACTTGATCGTGGGCTTGGTCGATAACCAAACTTGTCAATAATGTGTGTGTCTATATATATTATTAAAAAAAGAAAGAAAAATCAATTATTGTTAAATAACGACGTTTTAATATATATATATATATATATATATATATTTATTTATATTTATATATGTGTGTGCACGCGCACCTGCGCACGCCGCATTTTTGTTTAGAAGAATTGGAAAAACAAAGGCCTAATTGAAACGATATACATGTCTAACAAAAACCTACCTCTCTCACCATTCTATCAATGTCCTTACGTACTGTTGTTCCGCGGGTGTACCCTCTCATTCACTTGGTTTTGGTATTAAATTCCTCGCATAGAAAACTCAAATAGTTACCACTCTATCTATAATGACTCATATAGGCTAGCCTGTTAATAGCAAAAAATGTCCTATATATGATACAGTTTTATGAGACCTCCTTCTTATAATATATAGGACAAACATATATAATTGTGAGTCTTTATGTTGTGAGAGGCTCAACATAAGGTAAAACATCCTTTCTTTGTAGGGTCATATGTCATGTCTACCATATATATGCAATGGCATTAGTGCAACTATATATAAATAATTAAGATGCCTAGGAAGAGAATTTCTCATTCTACGTACCATTTTTTTTTCTCTGTCCTAATTAAACAAAAGTCTTACGTAAAATAAAAACCCTCATGGTCATATATGGGAGTTCATGAGACCAAATCTCAAAGGGAACAACAACTATGGCCTCTTAATTGCAAGAGGAATTTAAGTCACTCACTTAAGTTGACTCGTGAGAGAGAGCTGTCAACTATCTCTTGACGATTCCTTCGAAGACGGTCAAGAAATCAAGCTCACATGGAAAAGGGAAAGGGACCAACAAATATGGTTTTGAAGGGCCCTTTCTTACTCAATGGCAGCTATGTATGTAGGCCTTTAATTTGTTTAACATGTATGTGCTTTTTTTTTTCTTTTTTTTTTTTTTTTAATTTTGAAATTTGAGACAGCCTATATATGCTATGCCCTCGGGTTGTGGAGCTTAATTTGTTTTACGTGTACTGTTTTTTTTTTTTTTTTTTTTTTTTTTTTTTTTTTTTTAAGAGAGAAAAGCTGTTTTCAATTGTTTTTGTCGTGGTTGTTTTCATGGTATATTTTTGGGTCCCAATTCCCAAAGTACTTGGCTTAAGGTTGCAGCCCTTGCAGCTCCATTTGAGAGCTCAAAGTATCTCTGCCGACTACTAAATTTCTATTTTAAGCCTAAAAGCCTTGCACTATATTTGTTTGTCTGTAGCCTCAGCCAAGAAAATAAACAAAATTGGATAAAAAAAACGACTTCTTTTTCTGTGGGAAACCATTTCTTAGAGCATTCGTAAAGGTATTAAAAAAATTTAGTTTTTACCGACTCAAAAAATTAGTTTATTTATTTAATACATTACTTTACAATACACCTAATATTAAATTCTCTACTTTTTTAACTAAACTGGCTATCGGATATCTTTTAGTGTGTGTTTTATTTTTTTCTTGTGTAACTGTTGTTTGAAGTGGTCGCTGTGGTGTTTTTATTTAGTTTGTCGTGTTCAGCTGTTGTCTGTAGTTTGTAACTCTTTGAAGTCTTTGTTGTCTGTAGTTTGAACTCCTTCAGTAGCAATATAATCCCTTTTAACGCAAAAAAAAAAAAAAAAATACTCTACTTTTTTACAACTTCATTTATATATATATATATATATATATATATATGTATATATGTATAAAAGCTTTACCACTCAAGAGTCTCTCTCTAACTTTCATTTAAATAATGTTTTTCGTATTTACCATTTAGCTACAGTAAATAGCCAAGATAAGGTTAAAATTTTTTACTTTTAGCACATTTGATATAGTAAGTTTTTTAATGTTTTGAGTGCTAAAAAAACATTTTAGTTATGTTAGCACTTTTGATGTGAATGCTCTTTGGACATAGTTAGCATGAAGTTTAATAGTTTAACTTAAATTAAAAATGCTAACTACATAGAATATTTAATAATTGAGTTTACAAGTTTTTACTGACTTTTATATGAGTTCATTATTGACATCATTTATTTATCAACCAATAACAACTTACATCCTTGACAATTGTGTACCTCTAAATTATTGATCTAGCTAGCCACACTAGTAGAGATCTTAATTTAATCTATGTGTTGTCTAATTTATTATTACTATTTAAATCTTTCAACTCACTCTAAAATTTAACTGTAAGCTTGAGAAACTCATATAAACCACACAAAAATATCACATGTTTGAGTTAAAAATTAATTAATTAAAGGAAATGGAAAGACAATTAATATTGCATATCTATCTACCCACGGAATTCGATGACTTCACTTGTTTATTGATTTAAGCATTGACTACTGTAAAAGCTGAATAGTAATCATCCTATTGTTGCCCCCATTTACAAGAATATAGGGTCATGCAAATGCAAGCTTCAGTATTGGGCAAGTAAAATATTAGTAAGATACTGGAATGTCTCTCCTCGCTATATCATGTTGGGATCGTAGATATAGGTTTACTTCAATTTATTCTTTTTGGTCCACCTTTATGGACACAAATTAAGGCAAAAGTTAGTCAGCTTCAACTTCTAAAATGATCAACATGCGTGGTTGATATATACTCATCACCTATGAGAGGAAGGGGAAGGGGGGTATTAATTAAAAATTTGAAATGGAGGAGCTAGCCATACTTGTTCTAAAAATTAGCTACTATTTTTGAAAATAAATTAAATATAGTAGCTAGGATGGATGCAGGTTTATTTAATTTCAAGCCAAGGGTTGTCAAATATTGGAGGCACTTGGTTGCTAAAAGTATATGTTTATTTTAGTAAAGGGAGGAGAAACGAGAAGATATAAATAAGAAAGTCTTGTTTTTGTTTTTATTTTTTTAAAGCATCTTTTATTGTCTTTGTCTTTTCTCATCATTAGGGGGGAAAAGCAAAGGAAAATATTATATATATATTTATATATACCTGCATGCAAATTCATTCAGTTCTACTAGTCAAAAAAATTCATGGTAAAAATGAACTAAAATTAATTAATATAGACAGTATCCAAATAAACATTATTTTATTGCTCTTACTTACATCTTGAATGCAAAATTAGACTGTACGTCTCCACAAAGCTTGTTTTAATAGTGGGTTCTAGTTAACTTAGTTGATAAAGTATTTGATAGTTGAATAAGAGATTTGGAGTTCAATCTCTGCCTACACTAAAAATCGATTGGTATCTTGATCTGATGTTAAAGAGCTATCATTGAGAGTGAATGACATAGGTTGAAACTCTAAAAAAAAAAAAAAAAAAAAATTTTTTTAATGAAGTCAGCCTTTCTATAATATATATATATATATATATATATATTTTTTTTTTTTTTGTTGGAATAACATGCATTTTTACCAACGCATAATTACCAATGGCAAATTAATTTCCACAAATAGCAAAACAATTCCACAGAAACAATTGTAAAGAACGACGACTATATATGTTTGGAAATTAACCCAGCTGGCTATATATATATATATATATATATATATATATATATATATATAGACCATAACGTTTTTTGAAAATCTATTAAAGTATTGTCAACCATATATATTATATACACACACAGCTTCTAATTCTAATGCCTAGACATAAGATATAAGGAATGAGGTAGAATAAGAATACCTTCTCAATAAAAAAGGTAGAATAAGAATGAATAAGGTTTAAAAGCAGCAGCTAACCTGGGCTGAAAAATTGAAGCTCAAAATATTTGGCAACGTCCATACTTGAAAATTGAAATGATCGATCATTGAATCATCACTACATAAATTGAAGGGTCTAGACATTATGATGGAAGGGTAGCTCAAGTATATATCTATATATATGTAAAAAAGAGTTAGTTTCTTGCACGTGCTTATAATTGCTCAGCCAAGTGATCGGCCAAATGGACCAAACATTCTACTAGAGAAACACCGAACATTTAAATGAACCTAACCTTCCTTTTCAACTTTCTAGCTGGTTAGCTAACGGCTGGTGCATGTTTCTCAACTGCCTATCTATTACTTCTGCTCCATCTAAAGAACTCCACTGACACTATTCTCGTTAGTAATTCATTGGTTCAATTTATCTAAAGAAAAAGGTAATACATACCCTAACTTCATTGGTTTAAAAAATATTTTCTTTTTAAAAAAAGAGAAAAAAATAATTTTTTTGACAATATTTTATATTTCTCATAAAAATGCTATCAAAATATTTCTAAAATAACTAGTTAACAAATGTCTTTAAGACATTCATTAACTGTACTCTTTAATGTGTCCTCTTTCCGTTTCTTTTTTTCTTTTCAACAATATTATGGACACAATGATTCTCATGTTCAATTTCACAATTTATTATTTTTTACGATTTTGAGTGATTGACAAAAAGTTATGAGTTTTTTGTCTATATAGACAGAAAATAATCTACTACATAACCAGAATTGCACAAGTCAATAATAGATCATGAAATTTTATGTCCAATTAGGCATATCTTTAGAATTATTCTATCCCTTTCTTTTTTATAGATATTATACCATTTTAATTAATTAAAAAAGAAAAGTAAGGAACATTTATAGCACACGATTTTGGGAAAATTGAAAAGAAAATAGGGAAGGGCTGATAAGGTAAAAGAAAAATGGTAGGACCAACAAATTGTCAGAGTTCGTGTCCACAAATTTCCGTAATATCCAGGGCATAGCGGTGATTTCCTTTTTTTTTTTTTTTTTTTTTGTGGGGTGCTGGGCTTTTTCTATTGAATGAAAATGTTTATTGGACAGATAATTAGTTGGGCCTCAAATGTGAAAATCAGTTGCAAGGATTCCGTAAACTTGAACTGCCACAAAAAATGGTTGGCCATAATTTTCGCAAGGTTCTTTGTTGGGCCATCAGAAATGTTGGAAGCTTCACCAATTTTTGGCATGATCATAGTTGTTAGTATCGTACAATACGCGATACGTATCATACGATGCGTATCATATTATATGTAAAAAGTTCTATATCATATCGGCGTATCGTAAGTGCTTATGAATCGTACAATACAGTGTATGTATCGTATGAATCGTATTGTACCGTAAAATCGTACGTATAGTATGATATATAGACAAATGTTTTAAAATGAGATTTTTTGTTAAAATTTGTACTTTTATTTGAATTTTACAAGTTGTTAGACTTGTTTTAAATACAAAATTATTAGGTTACTTATTTAACTTAATAAAATACATATTCATAAGTTTTTTTTTCCTCTCTTTCTTCTACAAAATTTGAACTGCACTGTACTCATTTACACTTCACTTTAATATTTACAAATTTATTTTCTATATCATGAATAAGATTAATTGAAAATATAATTATTTATATATTTTTTTTCACTATTGTTATAAGTTCAAGAAACTAGAATGCCAAGAAGAATTTTTTTAATTATTAAAATAAAAAGAACAAGAAGAGATAGTAAATGTTAATGACGATGAAGAAAATTTTAATGAATAAATAAATTTGCAAAATAATAAACACGATGATAGTATTCACTTAGATGATGTTGATTAGCCAATATGATGAATATGATGAAAATAAATTAATTTTTGGGTCATTTGTTATATATTATCACTTATGAATTTAAGTTATTTGAATGTGTGTGTTATAAACACGTGCTAGTTTGGTTTATTTAGTTTGTTTGTTAAATATTATTACATAAGTGATGAATAAATTAGTCTCTAGCTAAATATATTCAAAATTTATATGAATACATCCTTTATATATGTATATTTGTAATATTTTATAAATTTTATTAAGTATTTGTGTATCTTACGATACACGATACATTACGATACATGATACAGAAAAATCAAAAATTGATTCACGATACGAATCACGTTTTGGCAACTATGGGCATGATAACCTAAATAGGCTTATGCAGCAGAGCCATATATATATAATCATCAAATATATAATTGCTCTTTATTATTAGACTAAAATACCAATTTATTTTTGGTGTAAGCGAGAATTGAACCCCAAATCTTTTGTTCAACCATAAAAGATTTTACCAATTGAGCTAACTGGAACCCATGAAATATATACTCCATTTAAAACTAACTTAATAAATGAAAAATAAAATTAGTATTCATACAGCATTAGAACAAAAAAACTAAAGAAAAAAAAATGCAAAAAAAAAAAAAAACGGTTTGACTTTGATATATCTAAATAGAAGTCAAAATTCTACTGTATCATTAAATTCATCTATTAGTAATTATGTACTAAATTTTGCTATAATTTCCCTTTTGATATGCAAGATAAAGAGTTTATTAGAATATTATCTTTCATTTTCTATTTTTGTGAAATATCAAGCTTCATTTTGTTGCAAAATATGATTTTTATAATATTCATAATTAAAAATACTTGTTTCATAGTTGCAAAGAAAGTTAGAAGAATAAGTACAAGTACAACCACTCTATAAACAAATTGGTAGGCTATTAATCTTCTAGTCCTCACTAGTCATTGGCACAATTCAAAAATATTTAACAATTTTGTAAAATCTAGATGTTGAACTACATTATGTTAATAATGACGAAGTTCCTTTTTCAACAAGAGTTTTTCATGATTTGTGAATTCTTACGGATAAATTTGTGGGGGCAAAGGGCCAACAATGGGCTATCGTGGGGGCAAAGGGCCAACAGGAGAATTGGGCCTGCGCTTTGGGCCCAATACCCATGACGAGGATAGTGATCTGTCCGAGGACGGCCTCATTTAACCCGCGGCGCCCGAAATAGACGGTATGGAATATAAATCCAAGTTGAAAGACCCAAAGAACAGCGCCGAGGATAACGCCATCTCGGATACTTGAGATGGGAATGAACTCCGAAGCTCTTTCGGTCAGAAGAAACGTCCCAGAAGATCCCGCTGGCCTAGATGGATGTAAGAGATATGCACACCAGAAATATCCAGAGAAATATCAAGAAAAAAGGCTGCAAACCCCGCATTGAATGACTCTGCAGCTAATTCCCTGGCCGCATTTATATGGAGAAGACACATGAACAGTGCAATCTTGGCTACCGCAACTCACAGAAGGTCAAAAAGGGGCGCAGGGTAGGACAGACACTCAAGTGAAGATCCGGATGTTCAACAAATGTAGGATCAGGATGATGCGGAAGGATATATATAATGTGAATGAACTCCTTATAGGGGGGGGGGGAGACAAAAAAGAAAAGAAAAAGATATACAAAGACGAATCTCCTCGGACTTTGACCGAGGACAGTTTCTTGAATTTAAACCCTTCATCTCATTCTCATTAAGACCTGAATTCATCTTGTTAATCATCTAAACCGATCTGGCATAGCTTTCCTTTCCCATTCTCTATAAATTCATTGTTTCTGGGCACTTTGGGTCGGTCCGCACAATCTTGGGCCTAAAGGACTGAAATCGTGTCCTTACAAAATTTATTTATGAACAAACAAATACTATTATTTAAAAAAAAGATTTATTTGTCTCTCAAAGATCCAAAGCTGAGTTAAGAATAAGCTACTCCATTATAAGTTAACTAAACCGAATAAGCAACTCAATTATATGTTCACTAAACCGAATAAGCAACTCAATTATATGTTCACTAAACCGATGATTGGATTCTTGTAATTGAGAATCTATTATAATATAAAAATATCTAATCAATAATGATGCTCAATTGTAAAATTATCTTACTTATGGTAAGGGGAAAAAATTCAAATAATCCTTTAGGTGGTGGGGCTAGATAACATGGTAGCAGCCAAATTCTAAAGTCTTAAACTTTTAAGGGCTAGTTTCAAATAAGTCAATTAAATGGAATTGCCACTTATTTTATTTAAAAGGAAAAAAAAAAATCTTCATGAAATACTTCTTTATTGAAAAACTTTGATATTATATTCAACAAAAACAGAAAGAAAAATTACAGAGTTTTGATCCTATTTGCACTCTAGAAAAAAAGAAAAAGAAAAGAGTATAGCGCTTTGATCCTAGATACAATCTTAGAATTGAAAAGCACATTATTTTGGTTTCTAGTTACAAACTAAAAATTAAAAAAAAAAAGGACATTTTTTGATTTCTAGTTACAATCTAGAGACAACGTAAAATTACATTAATAAGGAATTAGTCTACAAAGTCAAAATCTAAGTTAAAATTGCTTGCCAGAGAAGCTTTGAATTTTGCTCCTCACTATCTGGTATTTCTCTCTCTCTCTCTCTCTCTCTCTCTCTCTCTCTCTCTCTCTCTGTGTTTATTTTGATTGATTGATTTTTTTTAATGAATTAAGGTGGTTGGTTTTGTTAAGCAACATGTTGCTTGTGAAATCATGGTGTCCTTCATGTGTAGGACTAGTAACGTAAGAGAGCCAAAGACGAGGTTTTCATATGTTTTGGTCTTAGATCAGCTTTTTAAATCTTTTTCTTGGAGTTAAAAATTTCCTGAGAAAATTTCCAGAGGAGGGTTAGTTTTTATGTCAGCTTCAAGTTTGATTTTTTTTTTTTTTTTTGGTTAATTTCAAATCTGAGATTACCCTTTAGTTTAGTGTCTTTTTCTTTAGTTTAGTGTCTTTTTAGTGGTGAAAATGAAATAATGAAAAAAAAAAAAAAAGAGTCTTTATCAACTGGGGAATCTAAATTTGTGTTCTATTCCTTAGGCTGAAAAATGGGTGTGTGATGGTTTTAATGAAGTTTGCATTTTAGTTGAATTTCTTTATGAGTTGTCATTTTGCATATTGTTTAATGAATAGTTATGTTGATAACAAAGGACAAGCTATGATTTTGGTATTTGGAATTATGTGTCTGAGTTTAGTTACATCTTTCAACATTTCGAATGATTCAATTTAGTTTTGAGTTTTTATCCTTACTTATACTATAAAAGACTAGAGAATTTTGGTATTTGGGGGCATTTTTTTAATCCAAGTGGGGTTAGGGACTAAAATGCTAGCTTGGTCAAATAAAAATACTAACAACAATCATAGTAATTTTTTTTTCGTTGGATGAGTAAATAATCTCTTTTGTTTATTGTTATCGGATTGTTTCAGGAAACAAACAAGCACTAATATCATTGTCAGACAAGAAAGATTTGGCTTTTCTTGGAAAAGTTCCTAGTGGCTCCTTGGGAACTTATATATCAGCCCAAAGGGTTTTTTATGGGGTTTATAGAGGGAATTGGTTAGGGAATTGTAAAGTCCCATTTTATGACATATCTCATGGCAAATTTGTCTGTAATCCTGTACAATGGTAGTCATTATCATAGTTATTTGTGCATGCAATGCATTTTCCTAAACACATGCATTAAGCATGAGGCGCAACACAAGGCATGCATGCCACGTAGTGCTTCCATAGAATTCTTGAGATTGTTAATTACAAAGTTTTGTTATTAAATAGGATATATAATTGCCTCTAGATTAGGTGGACAGGCTGGAAATTAGACATCTACAGAAATTTTTTTGAGACAGTGATGTGGCATTGTAAATAGTCTCAATTTTCTTTTTTTCTTTTCAGCCTAAAGTAATTTGGAACTTAAAGTAATCTGTGCTAGTCAATGGATTTTTTTTTTCTATACATTTTGAGAAGATTCATGACCATATATGTTATGATGTATACTCTTGCCAAAGACCTCTCTGTCCTTGTGCCAATATGAGCTCCAGCTCAAATGGCACTTCCTCCCCTATAAAAGCATGTGGAGGGTGCATGGGTAATTACAAATTAAAAAAAAAAAAAAAAGCTTGGTTTCTGTGTATTGGTTGAGATGCTTACCTGTAGAATGGCACATTTTACTGACAATGTCATTTTGTGCATAGCTGTATGTAATTGGATTTGCAGTTTTCTTAAAAGCAGATATGGTTGAGCTATGTTGTTGGGGGAATGAATATTTGACATGCACTTTGTGTTGCCTTGTTAGTAGTGGACTCTCTTTATGCTAACCTAAAGCCAATCTAGAAGCTTTCCCAGATTATTATTATTATTATTATTATTATTAACTCTGTAAGTGCTTTCCCATGTTCAAGACAAAATAAGAAAGTGGTCCTTACAGTTCTAAAACCCACTTGAGCAACAATTGGTTTCAGCTACTAGGGAAACTATCAAAGACCAAAATAGTTATCTTCAATCGTCTATAAAGGCTAAAGCTTCTGAATTTTCATCATTCTTTCATTTTATAATTTGTTTTAGGCAATTGTTTCGAAAATTCCATAAAACACAAATTGACACTTGGAAATAATCAAATTGGTAGGAGCTACAAGAGATTGACCAAAAGGTAACGTAATCATGTGTGCCTACTAGAAGATAAAAGCGGGTGGCTTGCATGGTGTTATAAGGTGGTTTAAATACATATTGGTAGTGTTTTTCAATTCTTGCAAATATGAATGAGTATTGTTGATTAGATGTGATGAATAATATTTTATTTGATTTAAATACTTATAAAACTCTATACTTGTGATGTTGGAAATTTGATTTGTGGTGGGTTGTGTTGGAGCAAGCAGGTGGCTTGCATAGTATTATAAGGTGGTTTAAACTAATATTGAGAGTGTTTTTCATTCTTTTGAATTGTGATTGGGTATTGTTGATTTACATGTGACGGAAATATTTTAAGTGTTTTTTGTATGGCTACTCTTAATGCATTGTTAGAAATGTTTATTATAACATAGTTAATGTTTTTACATTATGATTTTAAGTAGTATTGTTTTTATATTTGTGCAGATTTCTTATTGGTGACTTTAGGGGATTTACTTTTGGCATTACTTGAAGACATATGAAGACATCTTCCGTTGGTTCTAATTATATTATGTTACATTTTTTTGTATTGTTATAAAACATCTTGAGTTATTGTATGTGTTGCAAACAATTATTGTATAAAAGGAGTTTGAATTTGATACTTGTTTTTATTTTTTACTTGTGGAATGTATGGATCGATTTTTTATAAATGTGTTGTTCAAATAAATGCTTTATTCAAATATGAGGTTTTAATAATGTAATGACAGGTTAATATTAAAGCTATTAAAAAAATAAAAACAGAAAATAAGTTTTAGTGACGAATTTTTCCGTCACAAATATAGCAATAAAAAATTGTTTTAGTGAGGAAATATTTCGTCGCTAAATGTAGCAAATTTTTGTAAGAAATAGTTTTAGTGACGAAATTTTCGTCGTTATATGTGTCTGGATTTTCTTAAAAATAGTTTTAGTGACGAACTTTTTTATCACTAAATGTACTCGAAAATAGTTTTAGTGACGAAATTTTTCGTCACTAAATATGATTTAATAAACTGAAATGGTTTTAGTTACGAAATATTTTTGTCGCTGAATAGTATTTTTAGCGAGGAAAACATTTAGCGACGAAACATTTTCGTCGCTAAAAGTTTTTTCTTTTTTTATACAAATTGGACTTTTAGTGACGAAATTTTTCGTCGCCAGGACTTTTCACGACGGGGCTACAGCGACGAAACTCATTTCGTTGCTAATTAGTAGATTTTGTCACTAAAGGTTCTTAGCGACGAAAAACTGGACTTTTAGTGACGAATTTTTTCCTCACTGAAAGTACATTTTCTTGTAGTGTCAGGTTACGAAATGATAATGTGTTAGCCACCCACTCCACCCGACCTAAAGATCAGTATTTGTGAAATTAAAGTCATATCATGTTATGCACTAGTCCAATCATATTATCATACTATAGATAATAAAGGATTAAATGTGCTCATCTTGTGATTTTTCAAAAAATTAAAATCTAATCCAATATGCACACTCATAATATAATACACATGGACATTCTAATCAACCCATTTCAAAAAATATCGTGATTTCATGTAACTGACTATAATAAGAATTAAATTGGATTTAAAAATATAGTTGTGTCCACTGCCCCTTTCAAGTGATTTAATGGTGAATTTTCATCACCATATCATTTCACAAAGGCAAAGTTGTAAGTTTGGTTGTTTGATCTCCAAATACATTTCATGAAATAAATCTTGAGGTCATAATGATTGAAACAATAGTTCATGGGTCTCAATTGGACAACCAGATTAAAAGATATCCTGAAAAAAAGTTTTAATGGTAACGTGCACTTGCATGAACTAAGTCCTGACCACACGTAATTATGAACACTTAATTCTAATTGGACTAATTTTAGTCCAATTTAAATTAAATGATATGTCATAACACTATTGGTTGAGGATAGGGTTTATGGTAAGGTTGCATGCACCAAATTTAATCCAAAGACAAAGCATTAGTTGATTCCTTGAAAATTGGCGAAAATCAATCAATTAAATAATTAATTGATTAATTTGATATATTGAAATTGATTTGCTGGGCTTGAGGACCAAGGAAGTCTAACAAATAATTCAAAATTCAAAAGGAATCGAATGTCAATTGAATTGGGAAAGAACTAGACCAGGAAAGGAAAAGATTTGGAGATCTCTGGACCAAGTGCCGATCGATATTCCTTTGGAAAATATGAATTTCCCTTAGTCCCACATCGATTGAAGCTCATTCTAAACCCTCCAACATCTAGCATAAATACCCTATCCATCAACTATTCAAGGACACCAAAATCTTAGAGCTTCCTAGAAAACTGAGATTTCTCTCCCTCTTGAGATGTTGCCTAGCTTGGAGTGTTTAGAGTGCTTGGAGTGTTGTGCATAAAGGTAAGGTTTCTAAACCTACTCTTTATTTTTATGCCCTAGGTTTTTAGATTCAAACATGTTTAGTTTCTAGGTTTTTCACATGTTCTTGTTTGTTAGCATGTTAGATCTAGGATGTTCATAACCTTGCATGAATTAGAGTTTTTCAATTTCAATAACATGTTCACATACTCTTAGAATTAGGGTTTTGTCAATTGCAATAACATGTTCACACATCATACACATATTAACCATGCTTATTAATGCTTGTTTCAATCTCTACAATCACTAGTTCTTGGATGATATAAATTGTTTGAATGATACAATATGATAATTTTCCACCATAGTCTAGAAGACTGGTTTCATAAGGCAGGTTGGGTGCCTAACACCTTCCCAATCTTGTAATCTAGCCTTCGAACTTAGATCAAAGGTTAGTAGATTTGACTTATCCTTGTAATTTTCTCTTTCTAGATTGTAACTAGGAATCAAAGCAATATACTTTTGTTTTAGATTGTATCTAGGATAAATTACAGGTAATTTTCTAGTTATTGTAAAAGAGATGTACATTTTCAGCTCATCAATAGGAATGATGCACTTTTCAATTTAATTTTCTTATTTTTCCAATTAAATAAGTGGCGACTCATTGTAAAATTCTTGACCCAGGCGGGATATTAAAAACAGTAGAACTTCTCCATTGTCTCTCGAAAAGTAATAACACAACTCCACCTATTCGCGTGAGACATATGTGATGCGAACCTCAATCGACACGCTTTAAGACCCAACAAATAATATTGGAATATTTGCCCAAGAAAGCTAAAATTCAGATTTTGATAGAACCCTGACTCAACGTTTATAAGAGAAACGCGAACCAAAAGTATAAGTAACAGACCTTTGACCCAATGATTATAATGGAATCATGAACCGAAGGTATAAAGTTTGAACGCCACAAGGAAGAATCCCTGATAAGTTCATATTTCTTGAAGAACCAAAAAGAAGAGCCCTTCACCTTTTTCTGATTTATTCAATAATTTATTAAAAACGTTTACAGATTTAGAGGCCTATTTAAGGGTTCCATAAAACTTGACAGACAAGAAAATATATTCTAAAATAACTCCTAATTGATACCTAACCATATCAGGAATCAAATTTGACCTAAAAAACATTAAATGCACCTAAAAACAAGGAAATAAATCACCTAAACCTAAAATTACGTTTTTTACATAAAAATACCAAAAATAAAAATTACAATAATTAAATAGTAAATTGTATCCTACATCACATGGCCAAAGCCCTAATTCTTTTTGGTTTGGGCCGGGGTGCAGTCTCTCACAATAAGCAACTTAATGTCTCTCTCAAAAAAGTTCCATCAAAATTTTCACATAATTTATTTATGTTGCAATTTTCAAAATTGGAGTTTGACACCAACCTTAGAAAAGTTATTAAATAAATATATATATAAAAGTATAGTGGATGCTTATATTTGTAGAGGAGAAAGGATTGGAGAACTTGAATTTCCTCGCAACTATCATCTACTTGCTGACCATTAATTCATTTATGCAATATTTTCCACCGTGCGGCATAATTTTCATGTAATTAAGGCCAGAGGTTCATGTTGAGGACATTTCTCAAGAACTTAAGGCTCATTATTGAGTAGAATATATTATGTGAATGTGCTTTTAATGACATGATTAAATTAGTGATAATATTCACTTTAAGCCAAACCCCTAGAGATCAATGCTCACCACACACTAGTGATGAGATGTAGTGTTAGGTTCATTTGACGACTGTCTCTCATGTAACTGGGTAGAGATTTTTCATCAATATCAAAATCATCAAGAATTTGACTTATTGACATCTTTTGTTTTTAAAATGGGTGACTTGTTGACCATTAATCCATTATGTAATATTTTCCACCATGTGACTATATTCTTTTAAATATAGTTGTATTTTTAAACAAAGTAAGACAGTTATGTTAGGGTCATATTTTATGCAATTGGCTAATCTTTTGACAAAATGCACTTTACTTGTAATTGGATAGATCTAAGATAGGTTTAATACATCAATAAATATGTTGTTCAAGGCATATCAAGTGTTCGTATTAAAAGTCATGAAGATTAGTCCATGAAACAAGTGAAAAAAAAAACTATTCATTAAGTCTCGATAGATAGCTCGACAAATGCCTGCTATCAAGACTTAATGTGAAGCTTGATAAATAGCTCGATAGCAGCTCGATCTATCAAGATTTACAATTTTTAGTTTTCTAGATTTGAAATTCAGCCTAGGCATTTGTATTTATTTAGGGTTTCTTTTTTCATAACCTTAGACATATAAAAAGCTTATTTTGAAAGCTGTAAAGACACTAATACAAAGACCTAAAGACTTATTTTCTTTGTGAGAAGCTACTGTGTTTGTACACCATAAAGTTTTGTAACTAATTGCTTTTTGATCTTCATTGTCAATAAAGTGAAGAACTTTGCAGCTAACAACATCTGTTCAAGTTGCTGGAGTTAATCACATATTGGGATCCGTACAAATGGTTAGTCACAAATTGGAGATTTGTGTATCTGATCTTTATGGAGTGACCATCGAGACAAGGATGCGCAGTGGTCACTTGTTACACATCATAAAAGTCCATTAAAGTTAGCAAAAATGTTTTACAAAGCAAATCATGAAAGGTAAATTCACAAATAAAGCACAATGTCAGTTCGTTTAGACCCCTTAAGCCCAACAGATTAACCTAGTGAATTAGCCAAGTAATTAACTTAGGTAATTTAATTAAAACTAGGTTAACACAATTAAGCAAAAATAACAAAGCAGCGGAAAAATAAACAACACAAAGATTTGATGACCCAGGAAACCACACCGGTAAAAACCTGGGGAGGATTTGACCTAGCTATCCTCAAGGTAAACTGAATCCACTATGAAAGAATCGAAGTTTACACAATAGACTTAGACCACTAACGTCATATTGCTACCCGAGTGTAGGAAACTTACTACCATGACCCCATGATAGCTCCGAGATCCACGGACTCCTTCTTTCCGGAATTCTTCAACAAATCCACAAGCGCACCTGCTTGTATATCTTTGTGTTCTCTTGATTCTACAACTGTAACGATCTACACAACTCTTGACATAATCTCAAGTTTGTAAACTCTAAGTGTATGTGAAGGTAAACACCTCTAGATCTTAAAGAAAGATTCACAAACACAGCAAAACAGAACTCTAAAAACGTGGCTAGGGTTTTCCCTTTTATACTTAGGGCAAACATAAAACCCTATACATTAAAACGGGCTTGGGCTGAGTTGGAATTTTCTGCAGAAAAACGTTCTGCACGATTTTCGATCGATCGAGTCTAATTTTCGATCGATCGAGTCATACAGAAAGTGAACAGTACTTCTGCATAAAAACTCGATTCCAACTTTACAATTAAACCCATACTTTGAGCAAGTCTAACACACGACTCAACATTGTTTTGATCATGGTTTGCCAACATACAAATTGAAGTTCTAAATACATTAGTTCCTAATCTTTAGAACCTAACACACAAGATAGCTCCATGTTTTACGGGTATACCACAAGATGTCGTGTATAATTTGCCCTCCAAAAACGAAATAAATGATCATTTAAATTAATTTTATGAGATTGGTAAATAAAAACTAAAAAGGTGGAGTTTGTATATTTTTCAGCCTAATAGGTTATTTAAGACTCAAATATTCAAAACTAACTAGTCACATTTTGAATGTTCATTGGACCAGATCATTTGACTTTCAAGTTTTAAGGGACTAGAAAATAAAAAGGTGGAGTTAATATATCTTTCAGCCTAATATTTTTTTTTATAGGAAATTATTTATCCCTCAAAAATGCAAAAGTGACCATGTCATAAACTTTTGAGTTTACTCAGTTGACGACATTATTATTCATATGTTTGTGATTATATAGTGTATTGTTTATTTTATTTATTTTATTTTTTAAAAAATTTAATACCAAAACAAGTTTACGTTAAAAGCAAAGCAATTACGATAAGCAAGTACATAAGAAACACTTAGTCTTTGTTATTTTTTTGAGAAGAAGAAACACTTAGTCAAAAAAAGGAAATCAGATAAACAATAATTTAAGCAATTTTTTTTTTTTAAGTGACTAGCACTATATAGATAAATAGTTCTTAC
This sequence comes from Lithocarpus polystachyus, assembly GCA_033629205.1. Taxonomy (NCBI): domain Eukaryota; kingdom Viridiplantae; phylum Streptophyta; class Magnoliopsida; order Fagales; family Fagaceae; genus Lithocarpus; species Lithocarpus polystachyus. Next base: position 22,717,378 of record CM066168.1, on the reverse strand, counting down.
ACATCATACACAGAAATCAGATTCCGTTTCATTTTGTTCATGAATATTTTATGATAAAATCATAATGAAATAAGATCAAGAAGTTTTCTTTTGTAAAAAGAGCATGAACCAGCATCACCTCTTGAAGAATAAACAATGAATTTCAATATTCAATAATATAGTGATGTGAGTATTAAATTAGCAGCATGAATATCTAGGCATCAAGCATAACTTCAATTCAAATAACGCCATGTCGAAATTATAAGAATTCATGTTAAGTCTACCTCTTTGATATTCTATTAGTAAATCTTCCTAAGGAATTAAAGCTTACAACATGAAGTGAGAAATCATGCTACGCATTGTATTTGAAAAAAAAAAAGTACTCTACACCACCCTTTTTTTGTTGTTGTTGATAATCTTCAATTTCATTGATCAAACTGGCGAAGGATACAAATGGGAGCTATAGTCAACCTCACAAGCAGATCTATGAACATCAGGGAGACTGAGTTTATTGTAACTTATATGGGACTTAGATGATAAAGGGGAGAGCTTGGTAGCAGTATGGGCTACTGCATTACAGTCTCTCTTAACCCAACAGAAAAAACATCTAAGAAAAAGATCTTTAAGGCTTAAAGTATTGCTGATGATGCTAATGATGGTCTACACCACCTATTTGATGCATTATGTATATGAGAAACAATTTCTACAGTCATAGTACAACTTTCGTTCTATTGAGGGTATTCCAATGAGTTCCCTCTTTTTCCACTTCAAATATCTCTAAACAAAGTCCAATAGTAGCATAGTGATAATGGTATCCTTTATGGTGCATGATTCATCTGTAGTTGAAACTCATCTTCCCCTCCTCCACTATCAACCTATCAAAAAAGGTCTCAAAACATTAAAACAAAGTCTGAATTTATAAATGAACTTTATTTCAAACGAAATGGGCTAACTACAAATATAGACTGAAGTTAAAGATAATCTATAATTGTGAAATAAAATCCAAATGACTATCACATTAGCTACGAATTATCATATGTTCAAAGCTACATTAACATGAACCAACCAATATTAAGGACATAATACTTGAAGTAATACCTTTTAGGTAGATAATGATGCCTTTCACTTACTAAGCAAACTATTGCTTTTTTAGATAACCAAATCATCTTTATCATTGTAGTCACATACATCCGATCTTTTATGTCATCAGCAAATCTGAAAAAAGCATGCCTCCAAGTCCTATTGAAGAAAAGAGCTCCACAAATTGCCCAAAAGCCAGTTGTGAATCCAACTCCCATACCTATATAGAAGCTGGAATTTTTACAGTCAACTTCAGCATTACCTAGCATAAAATCAATTTAAGTAAACCCAAGAAATAGTTTTCCTTGAATATGCCTTCCATAAAATCAATTTGATATCCCCAAGAAATCTTCCCCTCCCCTGCCCCACTCCCGTAGGCCACCATCTCATTTCCAACACTTCGTTGCCCAATTGTAGATTTCTTTTGCTAACACTTCAGTTCAAAAGTGATTGGATGTTAACATTAACTCTACTTGAATAACTTTAAACTTTTTAAATAACTTAATTTGTTCAAGGAAACTAGTAAAGAAGTTAAGGTAATCAATAGAACAAATCAAAAGATATTTTCTCTGTGAGAGACTGCACTGCTTGAGGGGTGCTCTCAAAAAGAGATTCAGGTGCTTAGGGCACCTCTCCTTTGGGTAATTGTGTGGAGTCGCTACTTATTTTTTTTATAAAAAAAAAAATAAGAAAAAATAAAATACAATTCACAAGTCTAAGAATACCTCAAATTCATTAATTGATTACATAAATACAGTTTGGTAGAATAACTTTACAAGGCCTTGGTCCTAGATACAATCTATGTAACAATTACAAAGCTTTGATCCTAGTTACAATCTACCAAAACAAAAGATAAAACACTAGTCTACTATCCAAAAAATTAAGTTCGGGGGTTAAGTTATGCAATGGAAAGGTGTTAGGCACCCATTCCACCTAGATGGAGTCTGGTCTTTTAGACTCTAAATGACCATTAAATACCCATATTCAAAGTACGAAATGTTATGCAATAGATGCTATGTCAAATCCTAGATCTAGGGTTAAACTTTTAGTCAAGAACCTTAGTTTTGCCATTTTATTTTGTGTGAAAAAATTTGATGAGAATAATTAATGAAAAAAATTTAATCTTGAGTTTCCATAACAAAAGAATGGATTTTAAATAAAAATTCAGATCTGATAGGGATTTTTTAATGTGGGAAATTTTTTTTTTTTTTATTTTGAAGACACAAATTTTTTATTGAAAGATGCAGATTTGATTTTGATATATAAAAAAAAAACAGTCAAATTTTTATTTAAAAAAATGCAAATCAGATTTTTTTTTTAATCTAAAACAGACCAGATTTTTATTTGGAAAAATGCAGATCAGTGACCAGATTTTTATTTGAAAAAATGCAGATCAGATTTTTTATTAAAAAAAGAAGATTTTTATTTGAAAAAATGCAGACCAGTTTTTTATATTAAAAATAGACCAAATTTTTATTTGAAAAAATGCAGAATTTTTTTTATTAACAATAGACCAGATTTTTATAAGCAAAAATGCAGATAAAATTTTATTATTAAAAAACATGGCAGATTTTTATTTGGAAAAAATGTAGATAAGATTTTTTATTAAAAACATGGCAGATTTTTATTTGGAAAAAATGCAGATCAAAATTTTATTTTATTAACAACATGGTAGATTTTTATTCGGAAAAAATGTCGATCAGATTTTGTTAATAAAATTTAGATCGAACTTTACGAACAAAATTCAAATCTGGTTTTACTTTGAAAATAGAAACAAAGAGAAAAAAAATACATATCTGACTCTTAATAAAAAAAAAATGAAGAAAACTTGCAAATTTGATTTTAGTTTTTTTTTTTAAGAAAAAAAACACAAAAAAATTGCAGATCTAAAGTTCTAAGGCAAGCTTCAACCCTAGATCTTGACATGTTCATCAATTAATCATGTGAAAACTTTTGAAGGCAAAAGAAAACATATGATAACATATGAGAAATATGATTATCTAAACACAAAAGAAAACATCAAGTCCATGGAAACTAAACATATATGAAAGCATTTTATGGAAACAAAGTTAGAGTTATACCTACCTGAACTTAATCCTCAAGGAAAGAGTTCTACAAAGAGAAACAACCATTTTTTAAGGATTTAAGTGAATCCTCTTAACAAAAAAGAAGTTCCTAAAGTAGGGCTTCTAGAACTTCTTTAATGTAAGGGAGAGAGAAGTCAGAAAAAAGAGGGTCAGAAAAGGGGCTAGAAAGAAGGGTTCTTTGAATGTTGGGAGGCATCCCCCATTTATAGAGGTGTTAGTTGCTTAGAAAATAAGCTAGGTTTGCTTAAAAATTAAGTCCAATCAGCTTAAAAAATAAGCAAAAATCGTATGGGAAAATCCTAAAAAAAAAAAAGAGATTTGGATAAGAGTAAGCTGAATTTTCAAATCAGAACAAGCTTTAGTATTTTGATCATATATTTTTACTCAAAATTCTTATTAAGCTAAAATTTTGACATCAGAAGGAAAATTCGATTCTCTACAACTTTTCCAGAAATAGCCTAGTCCTAATTTTGAGTTCTACTATGCCAAAAGTGCCTTGGAACGTGAATCTAAAATTTGCTACTGGATTAGCACGTTTTTAAAGTGTTTTCCAACTCTAAATCTATATTTGGATGAATTTTAGAGTTATTTTCATGATAAACCTCATTCCAAAGTGATAATAGGATTTTAAGTGTTAGGACATATGTGGAACATGTTATGAACATATGTTATATAGAATTGGCTAATCCTTTGACAAAACGCACTTTACTTGTAATTGGGTAGATTTAGGATGGTTTAAGTCTTCAAGAAACATTTTGTTCAAGTCAAGAGTTAATGCCATGCAAATCTATTCAAGAATAAAGTAAAGAAGTGCTGTATTTTAAAGCTCGATAGATAGCTCGACAAATTGTATCTATCGAGGTTTAAAAGGAGATTTTATCCCGATGCTCGACAACTGCTCGACAGATACCCTATTTATCAAGAATTACGAAATTTAGATTTTATTCATGCATAAAACCTTGAATAACTTTCAAAGAACCCTTCTTTCTCTTGAATGCCTCCCAACATTCAAGGTTTTATTCATGCATATTGTGACTAAAGACAATTTGCCCTAGTTCATCTTTCTCTTGAAGAAGCTGCTGCGTTTGTATGCCGTAGGGTTTTGTAACCAAGGAACTTCTTGATCTTCATCGTGTGGATGAACTGACTAGCTTTGCAGCCAACATCCTTCACAAGTTGGTGTGTTAGTCACGTACTGGGATCTGTGCATCGATTGGTTAGTCACGTACTTAGAGCTGTGCATTGAAAGGAAAGATTGTCACTACATTATAAGTCCAATTGGGTATTGGGGTAAGGGTTCAACTGTAGATTGGCATAAGGTATTGAGATTCATTTACTTGTAATCGCTTGTTTTGATAATAGTGGATTCTTGGGAGTGGTGACCTTAAATTCACCCAGTAGGGTTTTGAATTGATGGTTTTCCCCATTCGTAAAAAAATCACCTGTGTCAAATTTATTTTCAGCTGTATTTGTAAGTTCGTTTAGACCCCTGTAAACTAGATTGTTTAACCTAATTAATTAACCAAGTGAATACTTAGGTTTATTATTCAGATCTAGGTTAAAACAATAACAATCATATCAAGTAAAGCAGCGGAAAAATAAAGAACACAAAGATATGATGACCCAGGAAAACCAAACCGGTAAAAAACTTGGGGAGGATTTAACCTAGCTATTCTCAAGGTAAAATAGCAAATCCACTAGAAAGAATTGAAGTTTAAACAATAGCGACTTAGACCACTAACATCCTATTGCTACCCAAGTGTAGGAAACTTACTACCACAACCACGTGACAGCTCCGAGATCCACGGACTCCTTCTTTCTTTGATCTTTGCAAAACACAAACACCCACGCTTGTGACTTTGAGATCCCACTCAAAGGTTTAGCAACACAAACTCTCCTGTTTGTGACTCCAAGACCACCCTTGAAGGTTTAGATCATCAGCACCTTTGATGACTAGAGAAGGCAGCAACTTCAACAATACCGGATCTTGAGATTCTTCAAGGAACAACACCGGTAGAAGTAATAAGAGAGATTTTAGGAACAAAACCCTAAAAATAAAAGAGGCACACTCTTCTCTCTCTAAAAAGCCTTATAAAAAACGTGCTTAGGGTTTCCTTTATATAGTGAGAGAAGTAGATCTGAAACCCTAATCCTTAATAGGCTAGAACTGCTGTTTGGGCCAACTTAAAATTCTGCAGATACGATTCTCGATCGATTGAGTCTGTCTTTCGATCGATCGAACCAGGCAGATTCTGAAATCTTCTTTCTGCAGCTTGTATGTTCTTGTGTGCTCACGATTTGCCAATTGTTCTAAGCTTTTAGAACCTAACAGTATTTAACTTAGTTGGTGATTTGTTTGTACTACCATGCTTATTGCATGTAATTGAATCTAATTAATTTCACTTGGCTAAATTAATTGAATATAATTATCCCAAAAGCCTAATTATCTACAGCCTTTAAATATTATCAGCTTATTTGTTTTAATCCCATGTGATGGGATCAACGAATTCAGCTTCCCTGGACGATCTCACCAAATATACTCATCCAAACGTGACGTAACATGGACGAGACAAGTATAGAAGCCATTAATTAGATTATTCAATACCCTAATCAGTTATCAAACATTTACCAATGGCTAGGAACCATGAAGCTGTATATATGCACTCGGATCAAAGACAAATAAGGTACACAGACACACCTAAAATCACACAGTCATTCTGACATTCTGTATTATTCCCTAAAGACTTCATTACATTGACTTTGGCATCGGAGCCTTTGTGGCAGGCACCACACCGGTGACCACCTCGTGGAAGCACTCTTACCATATTTGCAAGGACATGGCTCCATCTGGACGCACTTACAACAACTGACGAGTTTCACACCATCAGTTTAGCACTGTCTATGGGAATGACATTTTCGGGCCTAGGTTCGAAAGCGTAGTTTCCAAGTAACTCCTACATTCAGATGGAGTCCAACCAAGATTCTGTAGCATTAGCTCTGTAGGTTCAGGCTCCTGATGCCACTATCAAAGAGCTCACCAGAAAAAATCAGGAAAAAAGACAACGGCTTCAACAGGATGAGAACTGGAATAGAGCCAATCAAGAGGATGGGGGAGATAGCCATAGGAGGAGCGACCATCGAGGGCTGACTACCCCGGATGAACAAAAACTCTGATCTTCTCCGTGAGATAAGAAAGGAGATGGACGAGCTGAGAAACGCCGTAAAGGAGAAAACAGACTGAAGCCTGGATAGAATGGTCAGAGCAACAGATTCGCCCTTCACTGCGGTAGTCTTGGAATGCCCTATGCCGTTGAAGTTTCGCCTACCTCAGCTTGAGCCGTTCGACGAACTCAAGGACCTTCAAGACCACCTTAACACCTTCAAGACGACACTAGGCCTGCAACAGCCTCTTGACGAAATACTGTGTCATTCCTTTCCCATCACTCTCATGGGAGCGGCGAGGGAACGGTTCACTAAGTTACCAACATCGTCCATCGACGGATTCGAGCAATTGAGTAACGCCTTTTTACGCCACTTCGTCGGGGGGCAACGCCTTAAGAGGCCAGCAGACCATTTACTCACTATTAGACAAGAGGAGAAAGAAACCCTGAGATCATACGAGAAACGCTTTACCCAGGAGACCTTGGAGGTGGATGAAGCTGTTGACAAGGTGCAGTTGGTGACCTTTAAAGTGGGGTTGAAGTCCAGAGAGTCCATGGTTTCACTCGTGAAGAATCCCCCTAAGACGATGGTAGAGATACTCCTGAAGGCACAAAAAGTTCATGAATGCAGAAGATGCGTTAGCCGCCATTAATGACGTGGAAAACTGGGAGATAAGGGAAGGAAGGAGGATGATCGCAGAGGGCAAAAAAGGGAGCGTCCGAATTGTCAGACTAATGACGGGAGTAAAAGGAAAGACGAAAAAACTCCTCGAACGGTAAAATTCACTCCTTTAGTTATGCCTGTAGACAAAATTTTATCGCAGATTAAGGATGAGTACTACCTTAAATGGCCAAGGCCATTGCATTCATCCCCCAACGTCCGTGACAAGAAGAAGTACTGTCGGTTCCACAAAGATCATGGCCACTACACAGAGGATTGCAGGGACCTAAAGAAGCAGATAGAAGAGCTTATACGGAAGGGGAGACTGCAGAAGTATATGAAAAAGGGGTAATCTAGCAGATTCAGAGGCGACAACAAGAACAGCGCGAATCTTCACCTATTGACAAGGATCACATGTCTCAGCACTCACCAAGGGTAATCAGGGAAATAAAGATGGTCACAAGTGGCCCATCCACATGAGGGTCATTCAAATCCCTCAAGAAAGCGTATCAGAGGCAGGTGAACAGTGTCCACAGGATGCCCCCGTTTAAACAAAGACAGATGGACTAGGACATGAGTTTCTCAGAAGAAGATGCCAGGAAAATGAAGCAGCCTCATGATGATCCTTTGGTCATAATGCTCGTGATAAAAGGATTCAACACCAGGAGAATCCTTGTGGATAATGGTAGCTCAACGGACATCATCTACCTCTCTACTTTCTAGCAGTTGAAGTTAGATCTAGGAAGGCTTCGCCTATTTAACTCTCCCCTCGTCAGCTTCAGTGGAGACAAAGTGTATCCCAAATGCATAGTGACGCTGACAGTTACAGTGGGGACTCACCTGAGGTAGTTGACTTGTCAGTTGGACTTTTTAGTGGTAGACTGCCTTTCATCCTACAATGTGATCATCAGGAGACCCACTTTTAACCGTTGGAAAGCAGCCACATCTATCTATTGCTTGAAGGTAAGGTTCCCAACAAAGAATGGTGTAGGCGAGGTGAAAGGGGATCAAGTACTAGCCATGGAATGCTACTAGGCCATGCTAGCTGCCAAAGAAAACCATATGTGGATGATTGAGGAGAAGGAAGAAGAAAAAGTAGAAGCCCTAGAGATGGTGGAGTTGGTTGAGGGAGAGGCAGCAAAAACAACTAGGATAGGGACGACATTAAGTCCAAAGATGAGGACGAGACTTGTCTAGTTCCTTAAAGAGAACCTGGACGTCTTTGCATGGACTCATAAGGACATGCCAGGCATATCCCCAAGAGTCATCGAACACAAGTTAAATGTGAACCTCGAAAAGAAACTCGTCCAGCAAAGGCGGAGGCGGGTCTTCGCTTCAGAACGGAATCAAGCAATTACAGACGAGGTTAACAGGTTGATATCAGCAGGTTTTATTTGAGAAGTTTACTATCCAGAATGGCTCGTCAATGTCGTCCTAGTGAAGAAAGTGAACGAGAAATGGAGGATGTGCGTGGACTTCACGGATTTGAATAAAGCTTGCCCAAAAGATAGTTTTCCTCTGCCAAGGATAGACCAGCTAGTGGATTCTACAGTAGGGCATAAGCTACTGACGTTCATGGATGCCTACTCAGGATACAACCAAATAAAGATGGCTGATGAGGACCAGGAGAAAACCGCTTTCATCATGAGCCAAGGGCTCTATTGCTATCAGGTAATGCCCTTTGGACTAAAAAATGTAGGAGCAACTTACCAGAGGTTAGTGAATAAAATGTTCAGCAAGCAGATCAGGTGAAATATGAAGGTATATATGGATGACATGCTCATTAAAAGTAAAGAAGAACTTGCCCATCTACATGACCTTAAAGAGACATTTGCCACATTTAAACAGTACCAGATGAAGTTGAACCCCGAAAAGTGTGCCTTTGGAGTGGCCTCGGGAAAGTTCTTGGGATTTATGGTGTCCCAAAGGGGGATAGAAGCTAGCCTGGAGAAAGTGAGGGCCATACTCGATATGGCATCGCCAAAGACAGTCTAAGAAGTCTAGGAGCTCACAGGAAGGATAGCGGCACTCGTCAGGTTCATCTCTAAAGCGACGGATAAATGCTTGCCATTCTTTAAAACATTAAAGCAAGCTTTTGCCTGGATTGATGAGTGCGAGGAAGCTTTTCAAGAACTTAAGCGTTACCTAAAAAAATTCACCCCTCTTAAGTCCGTCCAAGGAGGGAGAAAACCTATATTTGTGAGTGCGGCATTGATTCGAGAAGAGGACAAGAAACAACTCCCTGTTTACTACGTCAGCCAAGTTTTTCAAGGTGTAGAAACTAGGTACCCAAGGGTTGAAAAGATTGCATTTGCATTAATAGTAGCTTCGCGCAAGTTGCGACCGTACTTTCAGGCGAATCCCATCCTGGTAATGATGGACCAACCCATTAAAAAGTCCATGAACAAACCAGAGGCAGCAGGGAGAATGGTCCAATGGGCAATCGAGCTTAGCCAATTCGACATCACGTACCACCCTAGGGTAGCCATTAAGGCACAGGCTCTGGCAGACTTCATTGTTGAGTTCAGTCTTCCAGGCGATGACGGCCTTACTAACGAGATAGAATGGTGGACAATACAGACCGATGGTTTATTTGTCCAAAAAAAGGGGGGAGTAGGGGTCGTCATAACCACCCCAGACGGGGAAACTCTTAAGTACGGAGTTCAACTAAAATTCCTAATCACCAATAATGAAGCCGAGTATGAAGGGATATTAACGGGGTTAAGGGTAGGAAAAGGCACTGGGAGCTAAAAACTTGCTCCTCTAGAGCGATTCTAAGCTAGTAATAGGGCAAATAAAGGAGGAGTACGAGGCAAAGGAAGAAAGAATGCAAAAATATCTCAGGCTGACGAAATGTTTGACACAGGAATTTGATAAGGTAGAGTTCGTGCAGATCCCCAGGAGCCAAAACATGGTAGCAGACAAAATTGCAAAACTAGCATCATTAGAGGAAGGATCAATGAGCATGGCCTTAAAGATGGAAGTCCAGAAACACCCTAGCATTGAAGAAGTCTCTACATTTATAATTCAAAGCACAGGTAGCTGGATGACCCCGGTAATATCATTCCTCCAAGACGACCGTCTCCCACTAGACATCGAGGAAGCCAAGAAGGTCAGGAAGAGAGCAGCCAGATTCACAATCCTGAATAACACCCTGTACAAAAGAGGCTTTTCCATACCTTAGCTGAAATGTGTAGATGAAGAGGAAGCTAAGTATATCCTGGAAGAAATTCATGAAGGGATATGCGGAGATCATGCAGGCCCCAGATCCTTGGTAAGTAAAGTCGTCAGAATGGGTTACTTCTGGCCTACTATGCAGGTAGACACGAGGGAGCTTGTTAAGAAGTGCGACAAGTGCTAGAGGTTTGGGAATGTCCAACGCCTTCCAGCCGAGAAACTAACGGCGATAGCCTCCCCTTGGCCGTTTGCACAATGGGGAATCGACATCGCTAGCTCATTACCCTAAGGTAAAGGATAGGTAAAGTTCCTACTAGTCTCTATTGATTACTTCACGAAATGGGTTGAAGCAGAGGCAGTAGCAACCATCACTGAAGTGAAAGTTCAAAGCTTTGTGTGGAAGAACATAATTTGTAGGTTTGAGATTCCACGGACGATCATATCAGATAATAGGCGGCAGTTCGACAGTCAGAGCTTTAGGAATTTTTTTTTCAGGATTAGGGATCAAGAACCAATTCTAATCCCCAGGACACCCATAAGCAAACTGATAGACGGAGGTGACTAATCGGACACTACTCAAGATCATCAAAGCCAAGCTGGATGAAGTTAAGGGTGCATGGCCAGAGGAATTGCCCAATGTCTTGTGAGCTTACAGGACTACAGCAAGAACCCCAACAGGAGAAACCCCCTTCGAAGTGGGAATAAGCAGTATCAGACGAGAAATATTCCACGAGGACAGCAACGATGATCAGCTAAGAATCAACCTAGATTGCCTGGACGAGGTTAGAGACAGAGCCGCTAACAAGATGACGAAGTACAAGCAGAAAATGGCGGATTACTACAACAAGAGAGTAAAGCTTAGACGACTTGACATAGGGGACCTCGTCCTACGCAAAGTATCCGCGGCAACCAGAGATCCTGCCCAACAGAAGCTTGGCCCAACCTGGGAAGGGCCTTACCGAGTCGTCCACTACTCTAGATAAGGTAGCTATCACCTAGAAACTTTAGACGAGCAGAGACTCCATGACCCTGGAACATCGAGCACTTGAAGAAGTACCACCACTAGATGTAATAGGCAATTGTATTCATTTTTGAAAGCAATAAAAGAATTATTTAGGACTTAATGCAAAAAAAGAAAAAGAAAAGAAAAGAAAAAAAAAGAGAGGATGGCAAATTCCCTCAAAAGGTAATAGGCCAAAAAATTGGCTAAGTAACAAGATTCTGCTTAGATGGATGTAAGTTACTGACGAATCCCTCAAAAGGGAATAGGCCAAATAATTAGCTAAGTAACAAGATTTTGCATAGACAGATGTAAGTTACTGACGAATCCCTCAAAAGGGAATAAGCCAAAAAATTGGCTAAGTAACAAGATTCCGCTTAGACGGATGTAAGTTACTGACGAATCTCTCAAAAGGGAATGAGCCAAAAAAAATTGGCTAAGTAACAAGATTTCACTTTGATGGATGTAAGTTACTGACGAATCCCTCAAAAGGAAATGAGCCAAAAAAAAGTGGCTAAGTAACAAGATTCCGCTTAGACAGATGTAAGTTACTGACGAATCCCTCGAAAGGGAGTAAGCCAAAAAAATTGGATAAGTAACAAGACTCCGCCTAAGCGGATGTAGGTTACTGGCGAATCCCTCAAGAAGGAGAAAAATTGGCTAAACGGGACTCCTCTCGGGCGGGAGCAAGTCACTGACGGGTTTCTACCCTTCAACAAAGATACAAGCCACAAACAGCAAATTTAATTAAGTACACGGTACTAAAGCAGAAGAGATGATTAAAAGAACAAGGCAAGTAGAGGTCATGAAAAAGGAAAGTACAAATAAGTAAGTACAAGATTATATAATAATAAAAAGCCCAAAAACTAAGGGCACCCATCATTGTTCCAAGATTGAAGTTAAAAGGCCCATAAACGCTGGGCCAGAAACATTATAGGATGAAAGCAATGTGCTGGAATTAGAATTAAAGCTACATCAGGCATCCAAAAACGGAAAACAAAAATAAAAATAAACAGGTTCAAATGTTGGCAGCCGGATCGTCCTCAGGTGGGGGCAAAGGAGCTCTCTTGGGGGCGTCACCTATAAGGGCCGTGGACTGAGAGACCTCGTCAGCAGTCATTTCTTTGTCCACCTCTTCAAGATTGAGGTTCTCTAGATCCACTCCAGACAGGTGCTTGATAAAGTATTGTCTCAGGAGTTCAAATCCCTTGAAGTACCAACTAAAGAGCACGATGTTGTACTCTTCAGTCTGCTGGAAAGCCTCAATGGCCTTAGCAGCTATGGTTTTAAGTTTCTCCCTCACCGCCATGAGCTATTCGTCCTTTTCCATCGTCAGCAGCCATTCAGCCCTGAGATCATCCCCCACAATCTTAAGCTTCTCCTTCACAGAGTTGGCCTCGTCCATAGCGGCAATCAAATCTTTTTTTAGCTTTGAATTCTCTGCCTTCAAGGCCTCCACTCTGGATACCACAGACGCGACCTTGGCCTCTTGAGCGAGGTACTCCGAGGTGATATGAAGGCTCTCCCCCAGCACTTGAAAAAAAGAAGCAAGATCTCAAGACAAAAAGAAAAGAAAAAGAGGGGAGAGATTAGCACAAGTACGCTACCTGGACGAGCTTGTGGAGGTGACAACCCACAACCTCATTAGGTGAAACACCTGAGAAAACCTTCATCTCCTCAGCAATGAAGGCCTTTTGCGTTTGGACCTGCGTAACCCTAGCGTCATCTCAAACACTAGAAGATCCGGAGTCAGCCTTCTCCTTCAACTTGTCCCCAGTACGCTGCCTCTTACTCCTGTGAGGAATAAAAGGAATTTCTTCAATCGATGTCGCAGGGGAGGCTGTCCTCGTTGCCTCAGCGCTAGGGGTCACAAGAATAGTTGAAGTAACGGAGGCACCCTTGTCCATCACCAGAACAATTTTTTGCCCTAAGATTGGAAAGAGGCTCATTCTTTTTAGCCCTCGTTTAGGCATACATACTTTGATTAAATTTTGTCTTCATTCCTGCAGGAGGAAAACATTTGTTAAGAAAGAAAAAATACGTATGCAAGGAAATCATCATTTATGAGCTTAACACTTACTCTTCTTTTCCTTAATCTCAATAATGCGTAGGACAAAGGCAGACGGATCAGGACCAAGGCAATAAAAATCAAGAGTCTACAGATCCACTAGATCGTCAAAATCCTTGATCGCCCTCGCGTACTTAATGGCTTTCTCAACGCGTTCCTTGTACCTGCTTTTGAGCTTAGGCTGTCTCTTAACTGCACAAGACAATAAACGGAAGGCTTAGCGACGATGAAGTAAGCTCAAAGAGTGAAAATTAAGGGACTAAAAGAAATAATGACGCACCTAAGTTCGAGGTTCCCCACCGATGGAGCAACCTTGGGAGATCACCCCAAACTTTGCCTAAGGGGGTCTCCCAGTCATCCCCAGACACAAAAAAGAACCGGGACTTCCAATATCTGAATGATGAAGGCAGATCCCAGACGATCCTAGTCCTCCTCTCCCAGGGCACCAGTTCATCATACCCATGCTCCTTATACTCCTTTAAATGGTACAGGTAGACAAGTTTGTCCACTTTGATCATATCTTCGACTGTAGCAGCCAGTCATATCCCCATATAGCTAACCATTATCCTCCACGAATTGGGCATAAGTTGCCCGGGAGCAATACCAAAACAACCCAAGAGCTCCATAATAAATGGGTGGACGGGAAACCTAAGTCCACTCAGGAAGGCAGCCTCGTAGAAGCATACCTCCCAGGGAAGAAGTGGCAAGCTCGTTCCTCCTCTTGGGGTAGCCGAACTCTAACCCTATCTGGAAACTTGAACCGATCCTTGAACTTGGAGAGTGTATCTCCATCCAAACTACATACCTCTTCAAGGGCATGAAAAGCCCTAACTTCTCGAGGGGTTGAGGCGGCAGTATCTCCCTCCACTAAGTCACTGTTAGAAGACAACCTAGTCTCGAGCTCACTAGATCTAACCTCAGACATTCTCTCCCTCTCACTCACCAAGCTTTCAAACCAATTGATCGACTGACTTAGCATAGGGAATAACTCACCCAACGCAACACCTAAACCACTACCCTCGAAAATAAAATTCCCTACCAAAGGGAGGAAAGCACGGGAAGTATCTAATGAAGCCCCTAAGCGGTCGAATAAGAAAGAAATCGAAGGGTACACTACCCTAAAAAGATGAATACTAAAAACCCCGAAAAACAAAAAAAAAAAAACACAAAAAAGAAAGAAAATCAAGAATTTACCATAATTTACATCTATGCAAAACAAAATGAAATAGAAATATGGAAGGAAAACATACCTTAAAGGAAAAAAATGAAGCAAGCTTAGCCACGATATGCATCGGCTCAGAAGAGAATCACAGAGAAATAGTGGAGAAGAAAAGACTTAGAGCAATGATTAGAAGTTGGAGAAAGTGAAAGGGAAAGTGGGAAGAAGAGAAGTTTTAAAACCAAGGCACAAAAACCGAAATCCAACGGGAAAACCAAGAGTCACATAAGTGGAACATTAATTCCAATAATCAGAACAAGCCACGTAGCCACAATGGGTGTGGCGTCACCACCACGTATTATATGTGGAGAGGAATCCCAGAAGCCAGGTCTAGGTCGGAAAACCTTTCACCTTCTGATGGTTGTCATAGCGTATCACAACGACCACAAAACTTGGGGGGAGGGGGGGCAGCTGATGGGACCAACGAATTCAGCTTCCTTGGATGATCTCACCAAATATACTCATCCGGAAGTGACGTAACACAGACGAATATAGGAGCCATTAATTAGAGTATTCAATACCCTAATCAGTTATCAAATAGTTTGCAGACTGTTGGGGCCTCATCACAAATCGTATTCATGAGCCTTGAGACATTACACAAGGGGCACAAAAGCCACAATTAAGGCCTCTAACGGCTAGGAACCATGAAGTTGTATATATGCACTCGGATCAGAGACAAATAAGGTACATAGACACACCTAAACTCACACATAGTCATTCTGACATTCTGTATTGTTCCCTAAAGATTTCCTTACACTGACTTTGGCATCAGAGGCTTTGTGGTAGGCACCACACCGGTGACCACCTCATGGAAGCACTCTTACCATATTTGTAGGGACACGGCTCCATCTGGACACACTTACAATAACTGACAAGTTGCACTCCATCACCATGCAACAGATCTCACTTTAAGAAAGATACTTAACCAATCACAAAAATTCATTTAATTAATTTTAATCATTAACCAACAAAAATTAATTTCAATTAATCATACGTGATTGGTTTCACCTCAAACAATGCATGCAGGCCATGAAAACTTGATCTCGTGATGTCTTTCAATTCGACAGTCCGATTTAGGAATCAGACATACCGTCAGACCGTTAGAATCTCAAGATCATTTTTATGATATGCAATGAATGAACTAATGCATGTAATGAAACTATGATTTTTTGGGTATATGAATGGTCATTCTAGCCATCTTCCAAGATTAAATTATGGGTACAAAATCGAGTGTTTACACCCTCGAATCAAGATGATTCCACTACTTTAAACATAGAAAGGATGGGTCGCAAGAAAATTCTAATATCCTGAACATCTCATGCCACACTCACACAACTTCAAGCTCATAATGCACCATTAAAAAAAGTTTCGGGTTTGCAAATAGAACCTTACCAGGACAATCAATAGGTTGGCCATTCCTACCAACAGCAAAACCAAGGCCACTCCAACAAGGAGTTTTTGTTGGTTGTGGAGGCAATTCATGTGCATCACCTATCCTTTTAGTGTCAGGAATAAGAATTTCATCCATAGACATGGAGAAACTTTTAATCTGAGCATGGACATTTTCTTGGACTTGGCTTGTTGATCAGCAAGAGAGGCTTTACTAGCCATTCTTTGATCACCTCTGCATCTGCCTCTTCAGCATTCCTTCCCAAACAATTGTAGCTGGAGTTCAGCACAATTCAATGATGTGCAGAAAAATCATTAGTAATTGGTACTTTAATGGGAGAACTAGAACAAACATGACACACCCACAAGCTCTTAAGTAATTAGAACCAAATGTGGAAATTTTGTAATAATTAATTGAGACTTCTTTTGTACCTAAATAGAAGATAGGTACTAAAAACCCAAATAATGCAGTTATGGTCAATAAAAAATGTGTTGTACATATAAACCTTTCTCTTTTATTCTCTTCACAAATTCATAATTTTATTATAAAAATTAAAATGCCATAAGTTGCATTCTAACTTCATGTGTTTTTATAAATGTAGGCCAAAAAGGACATTGCTTAGCTATGTTAATAGTGGCATAAGTAAAAACAGTTCATTGTTGACAATTTGATAAAAAAAAAAATAACCATGAAAAAAAAAACTTATTAAATATGTTAGGACATATGTGGATATTGTTAGAGACATATGTTATGTATATTGACTAATCTTTTGACAAAACACACTTTACTTGTAATTAGGTAGATCTAGGATGAATTTATTATTTCAAGGAACAAGAGTTCAAGTTTAATATTGAAGCCATGCAGATCTATCCAAGAAACAAGTGAAGAAGTACTGTTCATTAAAGCTTGATAGATAGCTCGACAGATCCATATCCATCGAGGTTTAATGCTAATGTTGATGCTTGAAAACAGCTCGACAGAAGATGTATCTGTCGAGAATTACGAAATTCAGATTTACAGATCTGATTTCACGCATATCCATGTGTATTTGTGTAGGGTTTCTTTTCTCACAACTTTAGACATATATAAGGATTATTTTAAGGGCTGTTAAAGGTGATGCAAAGGGATGCAACTCAATGCAAATTGATTGTGCATGCCAATTGTGACCGGAGACAAAATTTGCACCAGTTCATCATATTCCTTGTAGAAGCTACTGCGTCTTTGCGTCAAGGGTTTTGTAACGAAGGAGCTTCTTGATTTTCATCGTTGGATGAACTGAAGAAATTTGCAGCTAACATTTTCCTCAAGTTGGTGTGTTAGTCACGTACTTGGATTCGTGCATCAATTGGTTAGTCACGTATTGGGAGTTGTGCATTGAAAAGAGAGATTGTCACTACATTACAAGTCCAATTGGGTATTGGGGTGAGGGTTCAACTGTAGGTTGGTATTAGGTATTGGGATTCCTTTTACTTGTAACTGCTTGTTTTGATAATAGTGGATTTTCGGGAGTGATGACCTTAAATTCACCCGGCGGGGTTTTGCCTCAGTAGTTTTTCCCATTTGTAAACAAATCACCTGTGTCAAATTTATTTTCCGCTGCATTTAGTATAATTGGTGATTTGTTTATGCTACCATGCTTATTGCACATGATTGAATCTAATTAATTTCACTTGGCTAAATTAATTGATTAAGTTACTAAAAGGGTCAATACACTCTTGGCTTATCAAGTGGTATCAGAGCAGGCACACCCTGATTAGGGTTAATCTTTGCTGTGTGATCCATTGACCCCTATTTGTCATGGATAGATGACAGTTTCTTATTATATCTCCTTTATTTGATGGCACTAACTATGCATGCTGGAAAGTACTCATGAGAGCTTTCTTGCAGTCTTTAGATGAGAAGGTGTGGCAAGATGTGGAGATTGGCTGGACTAAGCCAAAGGAAGCGCTGGTTGATTGGGATGATGCCAAGATCAAAGTGGTAAACTTCAACATCAGATCATTGAATGCTCTATTTAGTGCGGTCACCAATGAGGAGTTCAAGAAGATATCCTCTACTAAAATTGCTAAGGAAGTATGGACTATCCTCCAGACAACCTATGAAGGGACTAAGGCTGTCAAGGATTTAACGCTTCAAAGGCTTACTACGAGCTTTGAAAGATTAAGATGGAGGAGGATGAGTTGTTTGATGAGCTCTATGCCAAGCTAAAGGACATAGTCAACTCAGCCTTCAATCTTGGGGAAACTACTCCCGAACCTAAGGTTGTAAGAAAGGTGCTAAGGTCTCTACCTAAGAGATTTATGCCAAAATCACTACCATTGAGGAATCAAAGGAAATTGACTCTATTCTTTTGATAGAGTTGGTTGGAAACCTACAAACTTATGAATTAGATTTGACTAGAATCGAGAAAGGAAGCAAAAGCAAGAGCATGGCACTAAAAGCCAAAAGCAGTGATACCGATGAGTCATCTGATGATGAAGATTTTAAGATGAAATCCTACATCACTAGGCAATTCAAGTAGTTTATGAAGAATGCCAATGCAAAAGGATTCGACAATGATCGAAGGCAATCTAGTTCTTCACAATTCAAGAGACAAGATAGAGGGAAGAAGGATGCTAAGGAAGGCGGTCAGTACACTATTCCCTCCAGACCAAAGTGCTTCGGATTTCAAGGTTTTAGACATATGAAACAAAAATGTCCTACATATCTTAAGACTATTGGGAAAAGTAAGGCCCTTGCTGCTACCTTAAGTGACATCGAGCTTGATGATGAGTCAGATGACAATGATGACGAGGAAATCTTGAATGCCTTCACTGCCACAGTGAATCCCATTGAGGGGATTGTTGAAGAGGTATATGAAGAAGAGGACTTGGTGGAGTCTAAGTTTGAGAAAATGGATGAACAAGATGACATCCATACAGCTTATGCTAAGTTGTACAAGGTTTCCGAGAAGAATGAGAAACTTTACAGGCTGGTCACCAAGAAGTTGAGTGATGTAGAGCTAGATCGAGAAGAGCTCTCTACCAACGTTGATGAAGCCAATCAAACCATTGGAGCTTTGCGGTTTGAGAACAACTTCCTTGCTGAAAAGACAAAGAAGCTTGAAGCAGAATTGTTACAGGTTAGAGCTCAACTAGAGAGGATTTCTAGTGCAAAGCTCGATGAGATGCTTAGCTTTCAAAAATCTACTTCTGATAGAACCAGTTTGGGGTATGATTTCTCTTCTCCAAATATTGCCTCTTCTAGTACTACTGTGTTTGTCTCACCTGCTAATAATGTTAATTCTAAGAACAATGAAACTAAAACTAAAATAGCTAGTGAGAACGTAGACAAAGGCAAATCTATTCTAGGAGCACCCCCTAAGGTTGAAAAGAAAGAGACTTGAAACCCTTGGACTAAAAAGGTTAATAACAAACAATCTCAATCGAAGAAGTCGCATCTCTGTCATCACTGTGGAGCTTCAATGCATACTCGTCCAAATTGCTACAAGTGGTTAGCCACTCAACAAAGTAACAATATGATCTTCTCATATCTTAAGTGGTTAGGACATATATGGATATTTTTAGAAGCATATGTTATGTCTATTGGCTAATCCTTTCACAAAACGTACTTTACTTGTAATTGGGTAGATCTAGGATGTGTTTATTACTTCAAGGAACAAGAGTTCAAGTTTAGTATTTAAGCCATGCAAATCTGTCCAAGAAATAAGTGAAGAAGTATGTTCATTAAAGCTCGATAGATATCTCAACAGATCCATATCCATTGTGGTTTAATGCTGCTACTTGGCAGCAGCTCGACAGAAGCTGGATCTGTCGAGAATTATGAAATTTAGATTTTTAAATCTGACTTCACGCATATCCATGTTTATTTGTGTATGGTTTCTTTTCTCACAGTCCTAGACATATATAAGGATTATTTTAAGGGTTGTCAAATGTGATGCAAAATGAGGCAACTCAATGCAAATTATGGCTGGAGACAGAATTTACCCCAGTTCATTATATTCCTTGTAGAAGTTGCTGCATCTTTTGTGCCAAGGGTTTTGTAACCAAGGAGCTTCTTGATCTTCATTGTTGGATGAATTGAAGAACTTTGCAACCAACATCTTCCTCAGGTTGGTGTGTTAGTCACGTGCTTAGACCCATGCATCAATTAGTTAGTCACGTATTGTGAGCCGTGCATTAAAAGGAGAGATTGCCACTACATTACAAGACCAATTGGGTATTGGGGTGAGGGTTCAACTGTAGGTTGGTATTAGGTACTGGGTTACTTTTACTGCTTGTTTTAATAATAGTGGACTCTTGGGAGTGGTGACCTTAAATTCACCCGGTGGGGTTTTGCCTTGGTGGTTTTCTCCATTCGTAAACAAATCACCTGTGTCAAATTTATTTCCGTTCCATTTAGTATAATTGGTTATTTGTTTGTGCTACCATGCTTATTGCATGTAATTGAATCTAATTAATTTCACTTGACTAAATTAATTGATTAAGTTACCAAAGAGGTCAATACACTTTTAGCCTATCAAAATACAAGGGGGAGCAGTACAATAATTATTGAAGACCACAAGGTCCACAAGAAAAAACAAATGAAAGTGTTAGGTGATGGAAATGTCGAGAGCCTTTGCGCGACAAGATGCAGAAGAGAGCAGTGATACATGATCATGTATATCAAACTAAGTGCTGCAGACAACACAAAGCAAATTTGCCACCAGTGGAAACCTAAGAAAAATTTCATAGTTGTTGGACAAGCAACTCAGGCAAAGACAAAAATACTGATTTCTGGATTTTGACGTTTTCCTGTAATACAAAATTTATCCAAGCTTAACAAGTACATATACACCAGTACACTAAGGATAAATTGATAGTCTTACAATCAAATCTGGGTGCAGAAACATTCTAATTTGATTCTAGTAAATAGATTATGATATGGGGCACTGCTTATATGCACAGTTGTAACAAATTTTGTAACAATAAAACATATTTGGCAGCTACGTATTACAGAACAGGAACCTAGTTGAAGCCCTCTCATCCAACCTCTGATGCGGTAAGGGTTGATTTGATGTTATTAGGAAACATATTTAGGAAAAAGTTTGAAACATTAACCGTATAATTAAAAGAACACCAATTAGTGCTTACCACATAAGGGGATTAAACTAAAGGGCATAAGTCCAGCTGGGAGGACATCCTTTTACTTCTAGAGATATTGATGTTGGGGTTTATGCCCTAAAATCCAATTTATTAGCATGTCATAAATAATTAAATTGTTTAATTATATGAGACTATTTATAAATGAATTAATGGGACATTATCATAGTCCTTGAAATGCATTGTATGTGATTTAGTCACCAAAGATATAAATCACAAGTTTCTTGTAAACTCAAAACGTAGTTCGTAGTCCGTAATGAAATTGCGCATTTTATCTGCGAAGACTATAACACAATAACTAAGATGGTTTGTCTTGATCATGGAAGTGGAGACTTCTAGTTGATGTGTTGATATGTCTTAAGTGTTAAGACATATTGAACTGGATCACTAGGAGATTACTTATTCAATCAACAACTATCACCTGAATGATTAATCTCATGACTTCTAATTTCATAGACTCTCAATCCTGAGAGGATAGTGAATCCGATCATGAAATGTATGTTACTTTGATATATCAGGAGTGAGATCTAATATTGACGGTCAAAACCTCAGTATGTTGGGTAATCACACGTAGTGTTGAGGGAACATATATTCTCAAGATGGAATCCATAATCTCTTTTTATAGACACACAAAATATCCCATTGAGATAACTTTAATGGGAACTGGTTATTCAGGGCACCCACTTTAGTAAGAAGTTACTAAAGTTTATATTTATTGAAATCAAATTTCAATAAATATGAATAACTAAAAGATTAAACTAGATACTCAATGATAAAATTGTTGTTTACAAAGTGACAGTTCATTATGACTTTGTTCACTATAGATATTTCATGGAGGGGTCAAATGATATCATTAGAGTCTTGGGATATAATTTATTAATAAGGCCTAGAGTGCAATTATATTTATATAATGATATTAAATACAATTAATGGTAACTTTGGATTTGTCAAGAGTTGACAGATAAGCCCAAGGCCCATTGGAGCTAGGGTTTTATTTGTTCCCTTTGGTCTTATCTCAAGCCATAAACTAAAGCCCAATTGGGCAAGCCCAAAAGGCTAACCCAATTAGATAATCAGTTTTTATTTAATAAGAGTTATTAAAAAAAATCAACTACCAAGGTAGTTAGAATGTACGTATGATGAAAAGAAAGAAAAAAGCTTTTCTCTACAAGGTAAAGAAGAAGAACTTTCTTTGAGAATCAACGTACATAAAGACTGATTGAGAGACCACTCTTCTCAGGCACTATATGGAATTGAGATGTTGATTAGAGGTATTCTCAAGTCTTGTTTTTGAATTTCATTGCATCAAGGTACGCTTTTTATTCTTTGTTATAGAATTCAAGGTTACATGTTATCTTTTATTAATGAAGTAGATCCGTGTTTGTTGCTTTTGCTGTGTGTTTTTTATGAGATGCAAAACCAGTTTTTTTCCAACAATTGATCTCCTTGTTTTTTTCCCACATATCCATGTATTGTTAGCTAGCAATATGCTATCCAAATACTAAAATGAGAATTGATCACAATCTTGCACTTTCTTGTAGTAAAATAATCTGGACCTTTATATGTGTTACCTCCAATACAACAACTTCCAATCAAGGCCCTGACGAATATCAATCAAAACTGAGAACTTCACATAACCTTTATATTCAATTTGCTTTCCAAGGTTTCAACCAAAATAATGTCATGTTCTAGGTTACAAACTAGTTGAATTCCTTGTTTAGTTGCAATAAGAATGGCATTCAAAAACGAACAAATACTATTTTGGAGCTTTAACTTCAATGAAAAGAAACCAAGAGATATTCTAGAAGGTATTAACAACATCAAAGCTTGCAAGTAATCTTTTTGATTTTATTGGTATGTTACACATATTGATGGGTCATGAACTCTCAATGTCACTTGCAACCTTGCTCTAAAAAGAGGGGGAAATGCTCATTCACAACATTGAAGTTTGCAAGAAATCTAACACCTAAAGCATATTATCATTCCAAAAAAAAAAAAAAAATATATATATATATATATATAAAATCTATAGTTCATATAAGAATATTACTTTAGAAATAAAAAGGTTAAAAATTATAGAACCAATCACATCACAAACATAAAAGCATGATTTCAAGAAAGATTTTATAGAAGCTAGAGATAAACAAACTCCCATGGCATCTTCCCAAGGTATTCTGGAAACAGTAATTAGATACTCATTGAAGATGCCTTTCCATAAAATCAATTTAAGTATCCCCAAGGCATCTTCCCCTCCACTTCACTACCTAAATGTAGATTTCTTTTGTTGACACTTTAGTTCAAAAATGATTAAATGTTGACTTCAACTCTACTTGAATAACTTTTAAATGTTCTAAATAACTAAATTTGTTTAAGGAAACAATTAAAGAAGTTAGGGTAATCAATGGACAAATCAAAAGATCATTCATTCGAATTAAGATAATCCCCCTACTTCAAGGATGATTCACAAGAAAAATTCAAAGATCCCGAACATCTCAAACTGCACTCACACAACTTCAAGCTCATATAATGCAACCTTGGAAAAGGTTTTTTTTTTTTAATTTTATTATTATTTTTTTACAAACAGAATCTTACTAGGACAGTTAGTAGGTTGGCCAATATCCAAACCAAGGCGACTTTGACAAGGAGCATCTATTGGTTGAGGAGGCAGTTCTTGTGCCTCACCTATCCTTTTAGTATAAGTCAGAAGAATTTCATCTATACACATGGTGAAACTTTTAATCTGAGCAAGAATGTTTTCTTGGACCTGCTTCTGTTGATTAGCAAAAGAGTCTTTACAAGCCATTTCATTGAACTCCTTTGCTTTTGCCTCATCAGCATCCCTTCCCAAACGGTTGATGAGAAAAAAATTGAGATTAAAGGACAACCAATGAAGTAGGTAGCATAAATTCACATAAAGCCAAGTGGTGAAGTAGAGAGAACAAAAAAAATAGCATCTACTCAAAATGCACTACCACGATTTTAAAGTTCAATTTTGGCTAAATCAACTTAAAATTCTTAATTATTATAATACTACATTCACTTCTATCTTTAAATACCATAGAGATAGGAACTAGAAAATAGTAGATGCCTAACATGAACTTTATATGCGAGGTTTTGTTTGTTTTAGATTAAAATGTCAATGTAATTTCACCAATAACTTATGTAAATCTTTTTAAAGCCTCAATTTTTTATTTATAGTCGTATTTTTAAACAAAGTAAGATAGTGACAATAAGGTCATTCAAACACAATCTCAACGATAATTTACTCCTTCTTCTTAAGTAAATTTAAATTAAAAAATAAATAAAAGTAAAAATAAAAATAAAAATCCTTAACTAATGCTTTCACATATTACAAATAGATTTGACACAATATATGGAAATTAATAGGGTTGAACCTTAGCATCTAGTCTTTTATTTATTTATTTATTTATTTATTTATTTATTTATTTATTATTATTATTATTATTATTATTATTATTATTAATAATATTATTATGCATTCAATAAGTTTTGAATAAAAACCTTACCCTCTATCTCATTATTATGGAAGAGGAAATCATTTGAGGTAGATCTCCTTGTTATGGTAAATTTGCTTTAATTAATTTGACCTGAACATCAAAATCCGTACAATTACTACTTCAAACATAAGCACGTATAACAACATAATTGGGTAAAAAATTCATTCAAGAGGTTAATAAAAACCAATAAAATGGTCTACACTACTGATATGGTCCCTATCTTAGTACATTAATACAAACAACATCCTTAGTGAAATTGGCCAGTACCAATAGGCAATAGCCACATACAGTTCATATGCAGAGGTAACAAATGAGATAATTTAGACGACAAATTCATAGTTACACTGACTTGGTATATAGAAACAATTTATTTATGTTTGCTTCAAATTGTAATTGTCACGGATTGCGAGTTCTCATAGCCTGTGAATATCATTTGCGAAAGAGCGAAAGGGTCATACAAAGGCACAAGAAAAAAAAAAAAAAAGACAAAGAAGAAGATAAGATAACATGGCATAAATGAAAGAAAGTTATTATCTTTATGACTAATATTGTTATCAAAAACCCAACTCAATTCAATAATAGTCATAGATTTGGCTCAATTGAGTAGAGTTTGTTGGCTCCAAAATGGGAAACTCATTTTTTAAATAGGGAATAGTATTTTCAATAAAACTATAAAACAAAAATGAGCGAGAGAGAGAGAGAGAGAGAGAGAGAGAGAGAGAGAGAGGGCTTCTTGAATTTGTGGAATAGAAAATGTTGGAAAAATACATGTTTGTATCACATACAAAACATACGCAACGAAAAATTAACAGATCTACTACATTCGCAATTGATAACATGTATTATGTAAGTTTCAGAATTTAAGAACAAGAAAGCGTACCTTGGTGCGGTGAAATTCAAAACAAAAGATTAGAAGTACTTGGGAATACTTTTAATCTTCACTCCAATTCCATTTGACGCTCAAGAAGTGTGGTCTCTTAATCAGTTTCCAAGGAGAGAATAAGATAGTGTCCAACACTTACACACAAACCATTTCATGTTCTCATGTGATCATTATGAAAAGTACTAAGAAAACTAACTTTTAAATTCTGTATGTTTCTCTCCTTAAATATAGCTGATTATCTAATTGGACTAGCCTTTTGGGCCATTCCAATTGGGCTCTAGTGTGTGGCTTGGAATGGGACCAAAAGGGAACAAATAAGACTCTAGCTCCAATGGGCCTTGGACTTTTCTGTCAACTCTTGACAAGTCCAAAGTTACCATTAATTATATTCAATACTACTAGATGAATATAATTACACTCTAGGCCTTATTAATAAATTATATCCTAAGACTTTATTATACATGCAACCCCTTCATTAAAATATTCGTAGTAATACAAAGTCATAAATATAGACTGTCACTTTGAAGATTACTACAGCTTAATCCTTGAGTACCCGGTTTAATCCTTTATGTTATTCATCATATATTTATGGAATCCAATTCCATAAATATATACTTTAGTAAATCCTTATTAAAGTGGTTGGGTCCAACACTCTGAATAACCAAACCCATTAAACTTATCTCAAGGGAATATTTTATATCTCCGTTAAGAGATTATGAATTCCATCTTGAGAATATATGTTCCATCAACACTAAATACGGCTGCCCAACATGCTGAGGTTTTGATTGTGACTTATAGATCTCACTCGTGATATATCAAAGCAACTTACACCTCATGATCAGGTCAATTATTCTCTCAGGATTTAGAGTTGATGTAAATAGAAGTCGTGAGATTTATTATTCATTTGACAATCGTTAGGAGAATAATAAATCTCACAGCGGTCCAGTTCAATATGTTTTAACTCTTAAAACATATCAACTAGAAGTCTCCACTTCCATGATCACGACAAATCATCTTAGTTGATATGTTATAGTCTTCGCAGATGAAATGCCCAATTTCATCACCAATTACGAACTAAAATTCTGAGTTTACAAAGAACTTGTGATTTATATCTTCTGTGACTTTTTACATAAATCGCATACGATGTATCTCATGAACTAAGATAATGTCTCATTAGTTCATTTATAGATAGTCTCATATAATTAAACATTTTAATTATTTATGACATGCCAATAAATTGGATTTTAGGGCATAAACCTCAATAGAAAAGTCATTATGAAATAAATCAATGAGTCCAAGAAGAATTTATGCTGATGGAAAAATAATTTTTCTTTAAATGACTAGCACTATATAAATAAATAGTTCTCATAACATATCCAAGAATCATAATTTATAGCATGTTTTATCATAATCAACTCTAAATCAGGATTTAGAGTTGATGTAAATAAAAGTCGTGAGATTTATTATTCATTTGACAATCGTTAGGAGAATAATAAATCTCACAGCGGTCCAGTTCAATATGTTTTAACTCTTAAAACATATCAACATATCAACTAGAAGTCTTTCCATGATCAAGACAAATCATCTTAGTTGATATGTTATAGTCTTCGCAGATGAAATGCCCAATTTCATCACCAACTATAAACTAAAATTCTGAGTTTACAAAGAACTTGTGATTTATATCTTCTGTGACTTTTCTCATAAATCACATACGATGTATCTCATGGACTAAGATAATGTCTCATTAGTTCATTTATAGACAGTTTCATATAATTAAACATTTCAATTATTTATGACATGCCAATAAATTGGATTTTAGGGCCCCAACAGAAGGGTCATTGTGAAATAAATCAATGAGTCCAAGAAGAATTTATGCTGATAGAAAAATAATTTTTCTTTAAATGACTAGCACTATATAAATAAATAGTTCTCGTAACATATCCAAGAATCATAATCTATAGCATGTTTTATGATAAAACCAGGATGAAATAATATCAAAATGACTAGTGCTAGTCATTTACTGCATATGAGGTGATAAATCATGCTATGCATCCTATTTATAATAATAATTGTAAATAAATAAATAAAATTCTACACCGCATATTTGATGTATTATGTATATGAGAAACAATTTTTGTAGTCATAGTTGAGTACAACATTAACATGAAAGAAACAATATTAAGGACATATAACTCGAAGCAATAACTTTTGGCTAGATAATGATGCCTCACTTACTAAGGCAGACTCTTAGCTTTTCCAGTAAATTCATCTTTATAATTGTAGTCACATAAATCCAATCTTTTATTTCATCGGCAAATCTAAAATAAGCATGCCTCCAAGTCCTATTAAAGAAGAGAGCTCCACAAATTACCCAAAAGCCAGTTGCAAATCCAACTCCCATACCAATGTAGAAGCTGGAGTTTTTAGAATCATCTTCAACACTGCCAATTGGTGATCTATTCAAAGATTTTTCCTTAATTGTGTAGCTTTTTGGAAGAGGATCACCACATAATTGAGGATTTCCAATGTACCTAAGGGCATTAAATGATTGAAGCTGAGTGCCTGATGGAATTCTACCTAAGAGGTTGTTGTATCACAAGTCCAAGAGACTAAGAAATGTCAAATTAGACATGCTTGGAGGAATTTTACCCGATAAATGATTTTGTGAGAGATCAACTGACTCTAACTCTTTTATACTCCCAATTTTTTCTGGTATCTTTCCCATCAAATGATTTCAAGACTAACTCATAAAACGTAACTCGGAAAGATCTGAAATTTCAGCATGGATTGATCCAAACAAGTTGTTACTTGAAACGTATATGAGCCTAACTAATTTAAGGTTCTCTTTGTATTCCATTTCTTTCCCTTTGTGAACCAACTGAACATTCTCAACATAGGATACATATATAGACGAATATATAAAAGACTTAAAGGAAAATAAAATATCATAGGAATCTGGTAATGCCATGGCACTAATATTTTTCAAGAAGTTTGGTATGGATCCCGATAGGCAATTATTGGCAAGATCCAATACTCTAAGAGAAGAAAGTTGGCATATTTGTTGGGGTATATAACCCTTGAATTCACTCGATCTTAGACGGAGAACTAAAAGATTTGTCATTTCTCCAATCTATAGTGGTATTGAAAGCTCGGATTTGTGCTAAAAACAAAAGAGCTTGTTTAGACCCAAAAAAAAAAAAAAAAAAAAAAAAAAAAAAAAAGAAGAAGAAGAAGAAGGCTATATTGCTTTTACTCTAACTCATCTAAATGCGGAACAAGAATAAATGAAGCGCAATCATCGAAACTACTCTAGTGCCTAAACATGAACAATAAGTAATAAATGTAGAGTACAAGAGTAAAGGAAGAGAGATGCAAACACAAGATAACACCGAGACGTGTTATCGAAGAGGAAATCGAAGAACTCGGCAAAAAACCTCTCCGTGACCCTCCAAGTCGAAATCGATCCACTAGAGAATAAAATTGGAGTACACGAATAACAAAAGACCTTCCAAGCCTAGTCTACCCAATGTACTTGAGCCCTCTAAGCTCCTGCTACCAATGGACTTCTTGGAGTCATGTCTTCTTTAGCTTTCTAGATCCCGCAATAAGCCTAATTGCATTTGCCAAGCCTCATTGGCTTCTTTTGGCAAATCCCCAAAGCTTCCTAAGCTCCAAAACACTCTCTACACTTTGAATAGGTGTGGGTTGTGTTTGGGTACAAATCTCCTCTCAAGGTATGGCAATGGGAGAGGGAAGGAGAAGAGGCTACAATGATTTCTCACTAAGGATGAGTACCTCTCTCTTTAAAAGATGGGTGTGCGTGTTGTATAAAACCTATCTAGGGTTTTTCTCTCTGAATAGCCTCTTATACTTTTTTGGGTAATGAGGGTATATATAGTATGGGTTAAGGGTAAAAAAGTCACACTTAAAATCCTCTAGGCAGAGTGTTTTGTGGGTACCTCGCGGGTTGGCCTTTCTCGTGAGACAATCGTGAAATTGACAGCCTGGCATGACTCTTTAGCTTCCAGTCATGTGCCCTTTTTGTGGGAACCCTTCTCGCGAGCTACTCGTGAGCTAGTCGTGAAATTGCATTGATTCTTCATTTCATGCTCGATTCTTCAGCAACTTAATAAACCCAATACAATAAAATCCCACAAAATACAAGGAAAAAAAATTAATGTAATTACAACATATTTTGTCATGGAATAAAGCCAATATAAAACATAGTTGTAAATCATAACTTTACAGGTATGATGGACAAATGATTATTACCCATATCAATAAGCCTTAGATTTGAGCATGTTTTCAACAATGAAGGAATATCTCCATAGAAGCTCTTGTTTCGTAAACACAATGATTATAGGCTAACTAAAGCCCCCATGGAGTAGGGAATTCTACCTACTAGATTATTGCCCACTAAGTTTAAATGGATCAAAGTCTGCCAATACTTCCAACAGTGAGAAAGTTCTCCTGATAAGAGATTGTTTGATGCATCCAAAACCTCTAATTTTCTTTTGGCATAAGAAAGTAGAAATGGGTCCATAAAATGAGTTGTTAGCTATATTGAGCACTTTGACAGTAGAACTCAGAAAAATGTCTAATACATCACATTCTATGTGGTTGTTAGAGAGATTGATAACTATAATGTTTGAAGTCCAATTCCAGAACCAAACCGGAGCTTTACCTGAAATTCCTGACATGGACATTTCTAAAAATCTGAGGGATCTCTGTGATTGTAGCCGTGAAGGAAAATTAGGACCTATCTTGATTGAGCTCATGGAGGCATAATAAAGTTGGAAGGGGGGAACTCAATTGGAATTGACATTAAAGAACAAACGTGTTTCAAATTGTGAGAGACCTCACCAATTGGGTGCTCTTAAAAAATAGATTTGGGTACTTTTTAGGGAACCTCTCTTTTTGGGTAAGTGGTGCGGAGTCGCTACTTATTTTTTTTATGTACAAAAAATAAGAAAAACTAATATACAAATACATGACTGAATTGCTTCGTTTCATTGATTGGATAAAAAAAAAAAACAAATTTGAAATTTGAACTTTTCATGGCTTTGGGTCCTAGTTACAATCTATCAAATATACATGACTTTTTGTCCTAATTACAATCCACCCAAAATAAAAACAAAGATAAAGCTAGATCTACTTAATAAAAAATCTAAATGCGGAAGCTAGGTTACGGAATGGGAAGGTGTTAGGCATCCATTCCGCCCAGACAGAGTTTGATCTTCTAGACTCTTGTGACCAATGTACCATTCTATGCATGTTATGTATGATATGTTGGACATGTGAAATAAACTAAACAACACAAAACCATTTATGAATGTATCCTCTTTTTTTTTTTTTTTTTTTTTTAAATCAGATCTGTTTTAAAGATTAGAAAAAATTTGATTTTAACTTGAAAAATCAGATCTGTTTTTGTACGTGGAAAACATTTTTGAAGAGAAAATTTAGATCTGTTTTTTATTTAATAAAAAAAATGGTTTTGAGTTTTGTAAAAGATCAGATCTGTTTTTATATTTGAGAAAGATATATATATATTTTTTTATGTAGAGGATCTCATTCACAAAAATATTTCATGCTACATGACTCAAACAAAACAAACAACAATTCATGATCTCTTTCTTTATTTTATATATCTGCATGCATTAAAAAAATTAGATCTGTATCTAAAAAGATACAAAATCCATTTTTTTCTTGAGAAAAATTCAGATCTACATCTAAGGAAGATGTAGATCTGATCTACGTCTAAGGAAGATGTAGATCCGTTTTATTTTGAAGAAAAAAAATTCAAATCTACATTTAAGAAGATGTAGATCCATTTTTTCTTGAAGTAAAAATTAGTTTAGTTTATGCAAATCTTTAAAACCAAGAAGCAAAATATAGTAACAATAAAAGAATCAAGAACATATTGTGATAATCTAAATTAACGAATCAGAATATGAATATTTAAAACAAGAAAGCATGCATCATCATAAGAATAAAAAAAAATAAGAACAAAAGGATTAGAAAGCAACCTCTTGCATAAGCACTGTTCTTACTTGAGAGGATGCTTTAGGGTTCAAAGAAAGTTATTCAGTTCTCTTTGAAACCTAAAAACCCTAATTCTTGTAGCAAATCTCAGAGAGGATAAAAAAATATTAGTAATTTGTAAGTCTCAAAACGTATGCCTCTTAAAGCGTAAAACGTATGAGGCCTGAGGATTCTAAAAAATAGGTATGAACGAGTAGGGTTTGAATCCGAACGCATCCTTTTGCGAAAAGATCGAAAATGGTGTGTCTTATCATCACCCAAAGGCTATTGGGCCAAAGCCCACACAAGGGAAATTTGGCCCTATTAGAGTGCCGTTTGGCACTCCAAAAGTGCCGAATTGGCTCTTGGACTCCGAACATTCTTTTGCGGTCGGGTGCCATTTGGACTCTTCTTCTAGGGTTTTTGGATCGGTCCTTGTACCTAGATGCATTTTCGTCCTCCGCCTATGATTTTTTTGGATAATTTCAAGCTTTTTAAGAACAATTATCTTGTGGATAGATCCCTTAAAATAAATCTTGATAAAGTTTAGATTATCCATAATTTTATTGTTATCTAATCATCCCTTTTATTCTTATGCATGCAATCCTACTTTAAACACTAATTATCAACCAATCACAAAATTATTTAATTAATTTTAATTGTTAAATCAATTAGAATTAATTTAAATTAATCGTGTGTGGTCGACTTTTCCTAGACACAATGCATATGGACCATGTAAACTTGATCATGTGATATCTTTCGATCCGATGGTTTGATTTAGAAACCAGACACACCGTTGCAACCATTAGAATCATAAAATCATTATTGTGATATGTGATGAATGAATTGATGCAGGCAATGCAAGAACAAATTGATGCATGTGATGCAAAGAAAAATTGATGCAGGCAATGCAAAAATGATTTTTGGGTACATGGATGGTTATTCCAGTCATCTTCCTTGATTAAATCATGGGTGCAAAATCGAGTGTCTATTGAATGCCCCTCATTGACAAAGCTTGGAAAGCGAATGTCAATGTAAAACAAAGACACTGATTTTAGCGGCCATGATTTAATTGAGGTTGAATTTTTAAAGGATACGTAGCCCTCGAACCTAAAACCTTGGAATATAAAACTAGTGCCTTATCTTTTTGACAAAACAATGAGAATATTTGACTTAGCTAGTAATTGATGAACTTTGAAATGATTCTTGACAATTGATGTGATTGAGAGACTTTTTCATTCTGATCTTGATAATGGAGCTGTCTGCGACCAATTGGCTTGGTCTTGACGAAAGGGGTAACGTCAGTGACCAATTGGCTTGATCTTAACTAAAGGGGGCGTCTGCAATCAACTGGCTTGATCTTAATGATAGGGGTGTCTGCGACCAACTAGCTTGATCTTGACTAATGTAATGTCTTCGATCAACTGGCTTGATCTTGACAAAAAGAGGCGTCTGTGATTAACTAGCTTGATCTTGACAAAAGGGGTGTTTGCAATCAACTGGCTTGATCTTGACAAAAGGGGGCATCTGTGATCAACTGGCTTGATCTTAACAAAAAGGGGTGTCTGCGATCAACTAGCTTGATCTTGATGAAAGGAGTGTCTGTGACCAACTAGCTTGATCTTGACAAAAGGGAGTGTTTGCGACCAATTGGCTTGATCTTGACAAAAAGAGGCGTCTGTGATCAACTGGCTTGATCTTGACGATAGAGGGGTCTACGATCAACTGGCTTGATCTTGACGAAAGGGGTGTCTGCGATCAACTAGCTTGATCTTGACGAAAAGTGTATCTGCAACCAACTGGCTTGGTCTTGACAAAAGGAGGCGTTTGCGATCAACTAGCATAATCTTGACTGAAGGTAATTCAAGAGCTTCTCGTCCTTGAAACCAAATTGTTGCCCGCAAAAATCAAAATTTGGAATCAGTCTCTAACTGATAAGTGCTTTTGTGTTCCTATTGTTTTCGAGATGTGTGATTTTCATTCATCCCTTTCTTGATTTGAACTTTATCAAGAAAAGCTTCGATTGAAAAAGATTCTATTTTTGAGAAAGATTTGATCTTTGATACTTGAAAGTTTTTGAAATTGATATTTAAAAATTTGAGACTTTGAAACTTTGAGATTTTGAATTGAAATTGAAATCTGAGATCTTGAGATTTAGAATTTTGGAAAATTAAGACTTGCTTATGCAATCTGGGTCTTGAAAAATTTTTCTTCAAACTTTGAGAAATTGAGGTTTGAATTAAAAATTGGCACCGAGAAAGTGGGTTCCTTTTTTATTTGGAGATGAAAATTTTGAGAATTTAGAGTTCCAAGAAATATAAAAAACTTTGACTTTTTTTGGGTTGACTAAGTCAACACAGCTTGACTAAGTTGACTCAGCTTGGTTGAGTTCAAAGTGTGGGGGCCGAATTTTTGGCCCCCCACTTTTCTTTGTCTCTCGTTTCTTTTTTTGTTTCATCCTTCTCCACCTCTTTTCCTCCATTGTCACTATTCACTCTCTTCTTCCCCCTGGATTTTCTTCTTCATCACCCATCTCCAGCTTCCCTCACCCATCTCCATCAATATTTCTTTAGATCCTTTTGTTTTGAACATTTTCATCACACGCCCATTTTGGTGAAACCCATTTTGCAAATCCATCTTTCTTTGTGCCAAGATGGCTTCTTCTTCCGAAGGACCTTTTCTTACTTTTCATGGTAAGAAATATGATCCAACATTTGATTGGCATGAGGAGGATGGACTTCTTCAAGACCTTAGGACCCATGCTCCATATTGTCATGTAGACACCAATGTGAATTTTTCTTTGGTTCTTATGCTTGGAAAAATGTTGTTGCATGTTTCATTGAAAGTTTCATGGAGAGACATTGTCATTTGGTTGTTTGGAATTTGGGGCATTGAGTGATGGGTTATGTTTGGAAAAATGTTAGCTTTGGAGCATTCTTGAAGTGTTGTTATTTTTTTTTAATTATTATTTTTTTTATCATGGTGCAATTCGAATAATGTTAGTGGCTTATGGAATCTTGACAATGTAGGTAGATATTGATGTTGTTGGATGAATTTTGGTTTGGCTTTTGGGAATATTGACAATGTGAAAAGTTTGTGGTAGGCTTATGTGAACATGTCCATGACATATATGGAAAAAGTTTATTGGCATGTGTAAACTTTGTTTTATGTACATGGCAAAATTTTGTGGGTATGGAAAATCTTTGGCCATGGAAAAATTTTATGGGTATCAAATTTGGAAGAATTTTGTTGGTCATGTGATGTAAGTTCTTAGAAAATTTTTGTGGTTATGATTTTGGTCATGTGGGGATTTATTTGTGCATGGGCATGAGTTTGTGGAATGTTTGCTATTTTGGAAATGTAGAAACTTCTTTTTATGGTTATGGAAAAAATTTGATAGTTGTGTATGGGTATGTGAAGAATTTTGATTGTGGTGAAATTTTGGTGGGGCATTTTTTTTGTTTTTGTTTTTTGTGATGTGGTTTTGGTCATGGAAAATGATGAGCTAAATTTTTATGCTACAGAGCCTTAAGAGTCGGGGTAGTCTCCAAATGTTAAAAAATGCTGATGGAAAAATACATGTTTATATCGCATACAAAACATACGCAGTGGAAAATTAACGGATTTACTTCATTCGTAATTGATAACATGTACTATGTAAATTTCAGAATATAAGAACAAGAGAGTGTACCTTGGTGTGGTGAATTTCAAAACAAAGATTAGAAGTACTCAAGAACGCTTTTAATCTTCACTCCAATTCCACTAACGCCCAAGAAGTGTGGTATCTCAATCAGTTATATGTGTATGTTCAAGAGAGAATATGAGAGTATCCAATACTCACATACAAAACCATTTCTTCTTCTCCCAAAAATTTTGTATGTTTCTCTCCTTATAACTAATTATCTAATTGGACCAGTCTTTTGGGCCTTTTCAATTGGGCTTTAGTATGTGGCTTGGAGTGGGACCAAAATGGAACAAAAAAGACACTAGCTCCAATGGGCCTTGGGCTTTTCTGTCAACTCTTGACAAGTCTAAAGTTACCATTAATTATATTTAATACCACTATATAAATATAATCTCACTCTAGGCCTTATTAATAAAATTATATCCCAAGACTTTATTGTACATGCAACCCCTTCATAAAATATTCGTAGTAATATAAAGTTATTAATGTAGACTGCCACTTTGTAGATTACTACATCTTAATCCTTAAGTACTCGATTTAATCCTTTAAGTTATTCATCATATATTTATAAAATTCAATTTCATAAATATATACTTTAGTAACTATTTACCAAAGTAGTTAGGCCTAACATTCTAAATAACAAACCTATTAAACTTATCTCAAGGGAATATTTTGTATCTCTGAATTCCATCTTGAGAATATATGTTCCATCAACACTAAATGTGGCTGCCCAACATACTGAAGTTTTGACCGTTACTATAGATCTCACTCCTGATATATCAAAGCAACCAATACTTCATGATCAGGTCCATTATTCTCTCAGGATTAAGAGTTCATGCAATTATAAGTCGAGAGATTTATCATTCATTTGACAGTCGTTAGGAGAATTATAAATCTCACAGCAGTCCAGTTCAATATGTTTTAACTCTTAAAACATATCAACACATCAATTAGAAGTTTCCACTTCCATGATCAAGACAAATCATCTTAGTTGATATGTTATAGTCTTCGCAAATGAAACGCCTAATTTCATCACCGACTACAAACTAAAATTCTGAGTTTACAAAGAACTTGTGATTTATATCTTTTGTGACTCTTTACATAAATCACATACTATGCATCTCATGAACTATATGATAATGTCCAAATATTTATATTACCATTATTTTAGATAATAATAAAACAAATTTATCAATTGCAATAGTAAGTCATACATAATGTCATACTTAATATCATACATAACATCATACAATAGGATTTAAGGGCAATAATCCTAACAAATGCATGGGCAGCGTTGTTTCCTAGCATAAAAAATATTATCAATGAAGCAAGCTTTGGCACTTTCTTCGAAACTTTTTTCAATCATGAAATGCATGAATACAAGGATCTTCAATTACTTCTTGCCTTGGCCGAACGTTTCTGGGACACTACATGTACCTTCCACTTTCCATGTGTTAGGAAGGTAATGCTAACACCTTATGTCTTCTTTGTTATCACTGGTCTGAGGTTGGGTGGTGAAAGAATTATTGTCAATGATTCCTTTTCTTTAACCAAACTCAAAAAACTTCAAGGTGTAGTGCATTCTAGAAAGAGGAGTAACAATATCGCTTTGTCTTTGCTATGTGAAAATATTCCCCATTATGAGACTGCAACAAAAGGTGCTCGAATTTTCATGCTTCTTTTTGTTGGAACTTTCTTGTGTCTGGATTTAGGCAGTACTTGTGAATCTGCGCTATCTAGAAAGCTTGAAAAGAGTTGGACAAATCCGGAATTATGACTGGGGCAGCATGGCCTATGCTACTTTGATGCACTTCATGACCCAACTCTCTAGGCAGATTCTTTCAAGCTTGGGTGGGGCTCTATTTGTATGGCAAGTAAGGTTTTGAAAAATTTTGGCTATGTGTAAGCTTTGGGAAATTCTTTTGGTTTGTGGTAATGGTGTTGTGGTAATTCTCAGGTTTGGATGTATGAGTATTTTGGAGTGGGTCATGAAACCCAGGAGGAAGTTGCTGGTATTTTCCCTAGATTTCTCCGTTGGGTGCCTCAGTGTCATTCGTCAGCAACCTCCAGGCGTTCTTTGGAAATTTGGTGCTTGGTCGTTGACAATTTGACTGCTGATGGCGTGAGTCTTTCTTCTTCTTCACCTTTTCATTTTTGTTCAGGATCTTTGGTGCTTGATTATGGCTTGAATTTTTCTCATTCTGGGTTTCTTTGTGATTCTTCAGATGAACTTAGATCCTTGGGCTGGATGTGAAGGGTATTTATAGTGTGAACGGGCTTTGGAGCTAAATGGTTGTCAGGCATTGTTTGAATGTGGGCATGGAAGGTATTGGTATCTTGGTTTCTCGAGTGTCACCCTAAGTTCATCATGTATATCCTCCTACAACAATTCCAATTCCAGTTTCTCCTTGTCCCTCCATTTGGTTAGCTGACTTTCTAACTGATAAAGAGATTGCTCAGGCTTGTGTGGGCTTTGTTGTTCCAAGAACTGCAGGATCTTATCCTGAATTTATTGAAACTCGTATGCAAGGTTGCTTGGCTGGCCAAACGGTACTTCCTTTTTTAAAAGTTAAATCTTCATTTTGCAAATTATTTCCATGTTTCTACTTGGTGACAAAATTTGCATATTGGATTTTTAGCCTCTGCCCTCTAAAGGAGAGGAAGAGGGAGATGATGACGAAGAAATTCTTTCTTCTAATCCTGCTGGTAGTTTTCTAGTTCCTTTGCGGAGAATTATCCTCATTTTCTAGCGTGGCAATATGATGTGATGAATCCTGATGGAATGTACAGTTCCATACCTTTGACTAGGCCGGAGCACAAGCCGAATGTTCCTTAGCCCAATTTGGTGTGTTCTTTAATTTTCAGTTCTTTCTTCTTAGCTTATTGAATGGTTCATGATCTAGCGGACTTGTGCTTCAGGTTGATGTGGATCTTATGGAAGAAAGCATGCGGATGATTAGAGGGTTGTAGTCATTGGCTCATACTTAGTCCTCCCAATACGTACTCAATGATGCGAGCTGGGTATGTCATGTCACTCTCTGAGAATCTTTTGATTGAATTATGCTTGATGGTGGAATTAACACCAGATTCTGCTAACTTTTCAGGCACATAGAATGGAAGCTACTGATGCTACTAGAAGAACTTTGGAGGAAAGGATCAGGAGCCTTGAACTTGAAAATCATCAATACGATCATCGTTTTTTCTCAAGTCAAGAAGGAAATACTGAAGGTGGCTCCTCTAGAGGTGGATCAAGGAGATCCTCACACAGGTGGACTCAGAGTCCCAATGATGTATGACGTGCATTTTTATTTTCCTGCAAAACGAAAGGAAGTGTTCCTTAGACAATCTTGTATTAATTTTCACGTTTAGTGCTTTGTCATTGGCATCATCTTGGATCATGTAGAAACTTTAACTAAGACAAGTTTAGAATTCACCTGATGAGGTCTTGTAGTATCAATTTTAAACTTATCTTGATTAGCCTTGTTGGAATCTACACTTGCTTGAATGAGGCAGAGTTGAATGCCCCTAGTTTAAAATGAATGCATGGTTTCTGGAAATCTTGGTGATGAATTTATTTATTTATTTTTCATTTCACTTAGAAAAATGATGATGACACCCTCTTCTTTTTTAAAGATAAAATGAGCCATGGATGAATGCCCCTAGTTTTAAAAGGAATGCATGATTTTTGGAAATCTCAATGATGATTTTTTTGACAAGATGATGATGATCTTTTTTCTTGAAAAAGGCATAAGGCATGGGCAAATGCCCCTAGTTTGAAACATAAATTCATGAGTCTTTGAAAAAAACTTGATTTGATCAATTTTTTTTTTTTTTTTTTTTGAAAACAATGATTTGATCATTTTTTTTTTTTTGAAAACAATGATGCAAGTGATGATTTTTGAAAACAAGTGAGTTAGACATGTCAGAGTTCGAGAACGCTAAATTGCATGGGATTGCATGGGCGTACAATGGAGAGGCGGTGTGCCACTTGGCACGTGAGGAGTGCCATTCGGCACTTTTGGAGTACCGTTCGGCCCTTTTAGAGTGCTAAATGGCACTGGGCCACATTATGGGTTCATGCCATGGTGGGCTGACTCCTTATGATTTTCCAATGCATGTTTCATGTTTTTTGAAAAATGTTTACTTCGTTTGTGACTATGAAACACTCTCCTAGTCAACTACAAACTCTATGAAACCTATGTCAAACCTGATTGGGAATTGATGTAGCTTGTATAAATAAATCCTCCTGCTACAATTCTCTGTATAAAGGTTAGTAAAACACAATAATCACAAGCAAAAGTCATCCATGGCTAGCAATCAAAATTTTTCTCATCCAACAATTCATGATATCAACAGATGGGTTTGTAGCTTTGATTTCAGCACCAAATCCAATTTAAGGCTTTGAGGAATGTCAAGATCAAGTGGGACTTCCTTTGTGCTGTTGTGAAATTTTGGGATTTAGAAGATCATGTATTTCGGTTTAAC
This sequence comes from Lithocarpus polystachyus, assembly GCA_033629205.1. Lineage (NCBI taxonomy): Eukaryota > Viridiplantae > Streptophyta > Magnoliopsida > Fagales > Fagaceae > Lithocarpus > Lithocarpus polystachyus. The sequence goes on along the minus strand of CM066168.1, from coordinate 22,677,823 downwards.
ACGGTTGAACTCAGTCCGACAATTGAAGAGTTTCCACTATCCTGGGTTATGATCCAAGCAAAAAATCTGTAGCGGTTTCTTGTGATCCTAGGCATAAGGAGTCTTTGTTTGATGCTCTCGGTCTTCCTACTTCCATTACTAATAGTACGATTAAAGGCCATATGGTGAATCTTAGTGCTATTACCTCTCGGCTGATTGACAAACACACTTATGGAGTAACTAATAATATGCAGAAAAACTTTGGTTTGGTCATATGCTTTGTGGGAAAATTTTACTTTGCTCTAAGAGACATGATTTTGTGGATGCTCAAGCCATAAGTGTTGTGAGCCAAGTTAAGGATGGTAACAATTCTATTTCTTTGATCCTGGCAAAAACTCTTCTAGGACTAGATGCCATTTTTCATGGTGGAGAAACTCAAAACTTCTTAGGGAGTCTTTTGACTTTGCAGATATGGCTGATGGAGCGACTGGACATGATTTCCAAGCCTACAACCAATAATTATGGGCCTAACAATTTTCTTAGCAAGGCTGTAATCAAAACTGAGTGCTAAACCAAGAGTGATTGGGTGAGTTTTTGGACAAGAAATCTAGTACTTCAATTCAGTGGGACTGTTATTGGTGGAAGTGCTTGCCCCCTTTACTATGGTCTCTAGGATCAGATCACATCTTCCTTATTGGATTGTGGAGGGAAACTTTCTACAAGGGAGATAGACTCATGAGGCAATTCAAATACAAACAATGAATGCCAAGGGGCAGCAGAAGAAATCCTTTCTCTCCTATGAACAAAAATCCTACTTCTGTAAAGAACATGCTATTAGGTTTAGAGATGGCTGACCAGGTGGACCAATCTTTTGTCAAAGTTCACTTTCACAGGATGACTATAGAATATTCTAATTGGCTGATAGATAGGATTATTGACAAGGAAGCTGAGAGACTTGCTATGAGAGTACAATTTCTCAAAGACAACCAGGAAAGACTCGATGAAGACAACTATGAATTCAAAAGAAGAGACAGGGATGATGAAGTACCTATCACAAAAGAAATTAGTGATCAGAAGAAAAAGAAAAGACTGAAGACAAAATGACCTTCTTATTTTTGGTTTTGAGCATGTTTATTTAGAAGTTGATGTAAAAACTCTTATTTTTAGGAATTATTTAGGGTTTGCAGGTTAGGGATTTTGTCTTATGGTATAGGCTTTTGAGGTTTGGTTTTTTATGGTTTGCTTAGTGTTTAGGTTTTTGTGCAATGACATGGTTTATTGGATTGGTTGAATTTTTTGGAAAATTTCAATTAATGGGCAAATGGTGGGTTTTAGGAAATTGTGACCGAACCAATGCATGGTTGCCTACGTACTCTTTTTGTAAAAGAATCAGCTCATCACGTAGTTCATTGATTTTTTTATGCCTTAATTTTTGCCTAGGCCGCCCTTTCAGGTTTTCAACCTAGCAGGCTCTCCACCTTTTTTTTTTTTTTTAATTTTAATTTTTTTTTTACTTTCCTTTTGCGTAGTTCGCCCTTTTGGGTTTTCAACCTACCTTTTTTTTTTTTTTTTGGTTGCTCTAATTTTTGTCTAGATTGCCCTTTCAAGTTTTCAGCTTAGCGAGCTCTTTTTTTTATTTATTTATGGCTTGGTTTGCAACTACCACTTCAGACATGGTACTTCTTCAATTGATCCATGTTGGTTGGCTTAGTGAAAGGATTTGAATCTAAGTCCATCAATCTTACTGCGCCTCTAGAGTATATCTGCTTGATAACGTATGGGCTTGCCCAATTTTGCTTAAACTTCCCATTTGCATCTTGAACTAGGGCTCGGATTTCTTTCAACACCAGATCTCCTAACTTCAAATCTCTGGTTCTTACTTTCTTATCAAAAGCTTTCCTAAGTCTCCTTCGGTATCCTTAAATGCGATACAGGGCTTTTAGTCTTTTCTCATCCAGCATGCATAACTGGTCATATCTACTTTGCAACCAATTTTCTTTAGAGATTTCGCTTTCCAATACTATCTGTAGTGATCGGACACCCATTTCAATGGGAAGGACCGCTTCCATCCCATACACCAATGAATAAGGAGTGGCTCTTGTGGAAGATAAGATTGATGTTTTATACCCCCAAAGTGCATAGGGTAACTGCAGGTGCCAATCCTTGTAGTTCTTTGTGCTCTTCTTCGAGATTCGCCCTATATTTTTGTTAGCAACTTCAACTGCTCCATTAGTCTGAGGACGGTAAGGTAAAGATTTGTGGTGCTGAATGTTGAACTGTCGTAGTAGCTTCTCTGTTTTTCCTTTAAAATGTGACCCATTGTCGGAGATAATCTTATGTGGTACCCCATATCCACAGATGATGTTGGTCTGAGTGAATTGAGCAACCTTCTTCGAATTCAGGATTTTGTATGAGGCAACTTCTACCTATTTAGTGACGTAATCTATAGCAACGAGTATGAATTCGTGGCCATTGGATGCAGTTGGATGAATTTTCCCTATAATGTCTACCCCCATGTAGAGAATGGCTAGGATGATGTCATAGTATGTAATGGCATGGGTGGCATATGTTTCAGATCTCCATGGACTTGGCATTGATGAAATTTTCGAACATGAGTCGTACAATTGGCTTCCATAGTGGTCCAGTAATAGTCTTGTCTCATTATCTCTCTTGACAACGTGTGTGCATTCATATGTGGCCCATAATTCATGAACCTCTTCAATTATCTGCTGTGCCTCCTTAGCGGTTATACAAAGGAGATGAATTCCATCATATGATCTTTTGTAAATTCTTTCTCCACAAATAATGTAATTAGTAGAAAATCTTCGAATGGTCAATTGGTCATTCTTTTCTGCAAATGGTGGGTATGTCCTATCCTTGAGGTACTGTAGGATGTCTGAATACCATTCACCTTCCCCATTCTTTTGTTCATCTTCTTCTATTGTCATGCAGTAGGTTGGTTCTTCTTTTAGTTCCAACACTATCGGTCTGGCTTCGTCTTCTTTTGACCCATCCATTATGGATGCCATGGTTGCTAGAGCATCTACAATTTGATTTTGCATCCTTGACACATACTGATATTGGATCTTGTTGAATTTTGCTGCCCATTTCTGAAGACATTCATGATAAGGCATAAGCCTTTCTTCTTTAATAATCTGAGAGATTATTAGAGGTGAATCTCCGTATACCTCCAACTCCTTCACTCCTAGGCCTAAAGCTGCTTGTAGGCCCATAATGCAAGCTTCATATTTTGTGGCATTGTTGGTGGTAGGAAAGTTAAGTCTACCAGAAAATGGAATGTGCGTCCCTTTTGGTTATTGCTCCATCAAAATACATCTTCCATGATTCTACCTCAATTCCCATGATATCTTCATCCGGAAAGTCCCCTTGGATCTCCTCAGCTTCTTCTGGTGAACAATGGGCTAAATGGTCGGCAATTGCTCTCCCCTTCACAGATATTTGAGTCACATAATTAATATCAAATTTTGACAAAAGCAAGACCCATTTAATAGTCTTCCCATCCTGCACATTTTTCCATTAAGTACTTTAAAGGATCAATTCTCGCAATCAACAGAATCTTGTAAGCATGCATATAATGTATGAGTTTGCGGGTTGCCCAAACAAGTGCTACACATGTCTTTTAGGTTTTGACGGTTTTTGTATGAGGCCATGAGTAAGCCCCATAAGGATATGTTGGCTTGTATCTTTTGAAATTGCTTGAGGACTTCATCTTCCTTGGCAGGTATTTGTTGGGTAGATCTGTTCAAAGCTTCCACTGGGTTGTCGGTCTCTAAATGTGGGGGTTTGAAGTGTCTCCCCCCCTTGTGATGTGGGCGATTTTGGTTGGATCATCGGGATCAGTGTCTTGGGGTTTGAAGTGTCTACCTCCGTTTATGGATGTTTGTTGTTTACATGGGGTTTGAAGTGTCCCCCTCCCCCCCCCCCCCTTTTGTGGATGTTTGGTGGTTCTCTTGGGGTTTGAAGTGTCTCCCCCATTTGTGGGTGTTTGGTTGTTTATTTGGGGTTTGAAGTGTTTCCCCTTATTTGTGGGTGTTTGGTTATTAATTTGGGGTTTGAAGTGTCTCCCCTTATTTGTGGGTATTTGGTTGTTCTCGGGTTCTGGTCCTTCATTCCATATGTTATATCCTGTGGTGGTGATAGATGTCCTATCCATTAATTCTTTCCATGTCATCATGAAGCATTCGGGTAGGTCATTGATCAGGTAGGATGGATTTTTCTTATTTTCCTCTTCGATCATTAAGCAATTAATCCTTGGTCCTATCCCTAAATTTTGATCAAGCAAGGGATTATTAGTGATACTAGGCCTTGTAGGTGGCGCAATCACCTTGTTATCTATTAGGTCCTGAATTGCATGACGAAGGGTAAAACAACGATCAGTGTCATGACCGAGGCCTTGGTGGTAAACACATCTTTTATTAACATCAAACTTTGAAGGCAAGGGGTTTGGAATTGGTCTTAGGTCTAGGGGTTTCAGTAACCCTTTTGCTTTTAATTTGCCATACACCTGACTTATGGGCATGTACAACTCATGAAATTCCCTCCTAGGTCTAGGCCTTTGGGGTACTTGCACAGGTGCAATAGGTGCAATTAATTGATAAGGATCATTTTTATGGATGTTGGAAATTTCTGCAGCCTTAGATCCTACATTCTTTTTAAACCTTGGTGGGTCATTAGTCTTTATGGTTCCATTGTTTAAAGCATCCTTTATTTGGGTTCCAGTAGCATGGATAATTGTTCTTCCTCACTCAGCCTACTCATTATCTGTGCGGCCTTAGCTCTCCACTTGGTAATGAAAGCGGAGAAGGATTCCTTCGGCTCTTGCTTGGTAGTCTCAAGGTCTCTTCTTGTGATGTCAACTTCTGCATTGTACTTGTATTGCTTGTGGAACTTTCGGCAGATATCCTCCTAACTTCTGGCTCTTGCATTATCTAGGTTGAGGAACCACTTAAGAGCGGCTCCGGTTAGTGTGGTTTGGAACATTTGAGAAAGTACTTCCTCGTTTGTGCCTAAGGGCAACATAGACCTCATATACATATTCAGATGGGACTTTGGGCACCCGGTCCCATCAAACTTGTCTAGGGTTGGCATCTTGAACTTGGGTGGTAACCTTGCATTAGGGAACAACGAGAGAGAATCGTAGCCCATAAGGTCCTCCATTCTACAGGCTCTTTTAATCATCTCCTCCATTTTATTCATCCTCTCGTTAATCTTCTTCTCATTCTCTACGGCTGGTGGATCATGATCAGTCTTGTCCTTCTCTTGGTTACTCTTCAAAATCTGGAATTGTTGCATCATATGGTTCATGTCTTCCCTTAGTTGAATCTGACTAGCTACCGTAGTGTTGAGTAGCGCTTAGGTGTTCATGTGTTTCTGGGTTTAGTGGTTTTCCTTCCTTTGCCATAATGTGGTCATACTTCTAATGGCTTGAGCTACCTTGGAGGTCGAAGATGGGGTTGTGATGTTGCAACAGTGGAGTTTCTTCCATGCTTGACAACTTCAATATGGTGATGGGAGTGGTGGTCTTAGAACTGGAGCTACGGGCTTGTGTGTCGAACTTAGGTTCTCTTTGCAGCCTTCCTTCAAATCTTGACCAAATTCTCCCCTAATGACAGGCTTGGTTGGTTAATCAAAGCCAAGACCCCATCCACATCCATCAATCAACCTAAACAAACACACACAACATGCAATCTAATTTTAACCGGGACCGAACTAAGGATAGGTTCTTAGTCATTACGTAGTAGGGTGGGTTTGTTGTTTCATTATTTCCCATAACTAGGACGTTACACCTCCCAATTTGTAATATAATGAACATTGCGTTGGTCCAAACGGCATGGTTTGTCCTTTACAATCAACAGGAAATGATCTAGTGACTTTAGGCTATGAGTTGGTGAGTAAACCACTGGGTACCCGAATCTAATGAAGACTGGTGATCTATGGTTACTACCACCACCACAATGACAGTTACAAGAAGATTTTAACTAACAATACATACAACAAAATATCACAAAACATCCCATCAAGCATAAACAAACAAACAAACAACTATATCACGCAAGACCATGCAAAACAAGGGTATACATTTGGTCACTTAAGTCTAATACGAAACTTAGCCCTCGACATCCCCTTGGAGTTGCCACTGTGAGAGACCTCGCCAATTGGGTGCTCTCAGAAAAGAGATTCGGGTACCTTTTAGGGCTCCTTTCCTTTTGGGTATGTGGAGTCACCACTTATTTTTTTATGTACAAAAAATAAGAAAAACTAATATACAAATACATGACTGAATTGCTTTGTTTCATTGCTTGAGTAAAAAAAAAAAATTGAAATTTGAAAAATTGAAAATTGAACTTTACATGGCTTTGGATCCTAGTTACAATCTACCAAATATACATGGCTTTTTGTCCTAGTTACAATCTACCCAAAATAAAAACAAAGATAAAGCTAGATCTACTTAACCAAAAATCTAAATTTGGAGGCTACAGAATGGAAAGGTGTTAGGCACCCATTCCGCCTAGACAGTGTCTGGTCTTCTAGACTCTTGAGACCAATGTACCGTTTTATGCATGTTATGTATGATATGTTGGACATGTGAAATCATTTATGAATGTATCCATTTTTGTTTTTTTTTTTTAAATTAGATCTGTTTTAATGATTAGAAAAAATTTGATTTTAACTTGAAAAATTAGATATGTTTTTTGTATGTGGAAAAGATTTTTGAAGAGAAAATTCAGATCTGTTTTTTATTTAATAAAAAAAAAAGGTTTTGAGTTTTATAAAAGATCAGATCTGTTTTTATATTTGAAAAAGATATGTATTTTTTTTTTGTAGAGGATCTCATTCATAAATAATTTCATGCTACATGACTTAAACAAAACAAACAACAATTCATGATCTCTTTCTTTATTTTAGAAATCTGCATGCATTAAAAAAATTGGATCTGTATCTAAAAAGATACAAAATCCGTTTTTTTCTTAAGAAAAATTTAGATCTACATCTAAAAAAGATGTAGATCCGTTTTATTTTGAAGAGAAAAAATTCAGATCTACATCTAAGAAGATGTAGATCCGTTTTGTCTTAAAGAAAAATTAGTTTAGTTTATGCAGATCTTTAAAACTAAGAAACAAATTATAGTAATAATAAAAGAATCAAGAACATATTTTGATAATCTAAATTAATGAATTAGAATAAGAATATTTAAAACAAGAAAGCATGCATCATCATAAGAAAAAAACAAAAAAAACAAAAACAAAAACAGAAACAAAAGGGTAAGAAAGCAACCTCTTGCATGAGCATTGTTCTTACTTGAGAAAATGTTTTAGGGTTCAAAGAAACTTGTTCAGTTCTCTTTGAAACCTAAAAACCCTAATTCTTGTAGCAAATCTCAGAAAGGATAAAAAAATATCAGCAATTTGTAAGTCTCAAAACGTATGCCTATTAGAGCGTAAAAAATAGGTGCTGAATTATAAGGTTCGGTCTTTATTTATAGAGGCCTGAGGATTCTAAAAAATAATTACGAACGATTAGGGTTTGAATCCAGACGCATCCTTTTGCAGAAAGATCGAAAAGGGTATGCCTTATTGTCACCCGAAGATCGTTGGGCCAAAGCCCACACAAGGGAAATTCGGCCCTCCAAAAGTGCCGAATTGGCTCTTGGACTCTGAACATTCTTTTGTGTCCGGGTGCCGTTTGGACTCCTGTTCTAGGGTTTTTTGACCGGTCCTTGTATCTAGACGCGTTTTCATCCTCCGTCTTTGATTTTTTTGATAATTTTAGGCTTTTTAAGAACAATTATCTTGAAAAATTATCTTGTGGATAAATCCCTTAAAATAAATCTTGATAAAATTCAGATTATCCACAATTTTATTGTTATCCAATCACCCCTTCTATTCCTATGCATGCAATCCTACTTTAAACACTAATTATCAACCAATCACAAAATTATTTAATTAATTTTATTTGTGATAGGCATGTATTGACCCATTGTGATAGATTAATTGATTAATTAGCCAAGTTAATTAATAAATCAAATTAACATGCAATATGTATGGTAGCACAAACAAATCACCAAATAACTAAGTATGCAACGAAAATTAAAGAGACACGATGATTTGTTTACAAATGGGGAAAACCTACATGGCAAAAACTCCACCAGGTGATTTTAAGGTTACCACTCCAGAGAATTCATTATTATCACAGCAAGCGGTTACAAGTAAAGGAATCCCAGTACCTTATACTAACCTACAGTTGAACCCTTATCCCAATACTCAATTGGACTTGTTCTGTAGTAACAATCTCTCCTTATAATGCACAGCTCCCAGTACGTGACTAACCAATTGAGTCGATCCCAGTACGTGACTTAATCACTAACTTGAGAAAGATGTTGGCTGCAAAACTCTTCAATACATCCAGACGATGAGGATCAAGAAGTTGCTTGGTCACAAAACCTTACAGTGTACAAATATAGCAGCTTCTTCAAGAGAAAGATGAACTAGGGGAAATTTAGTTTCCGGTCACAATTTGCATGAACTTGGGCAACTGTGTAACTTATGAAGGCCCTTAAAAAAAATCCTTATATATGTTTAGGGTTGTGAGAAAAGAAAGCCTACTCACGGATTGGATGCAAAACAGAACTGAAAATTTGTTTTTCATAAACCTCGACAAATAGGTTATCTATCGAGCTAGTTGTCAAGCTTCGGGCTTCAATAGCTTTAAACCTCGATAGATGCTAGTTGTCGAGTTTTAAAGAACAGCACTTCGTCACTTGTTTCTTGGATAGATTTGCATGGTTTTAACACTTGAACTTGAAACTTTTTTTCTTGAAATATTAAACACATCCTAAATCTACCCAGTTACAAGTAAAGTGCGTTTTGTCAAAAGATTCGCCAATTACATTAAATATTGGCATAAGTTCCTAACATGATTCACATATGTCCTAACAAATTGTTTAACCAATCAAAATTAATTTAAATTAATTGTGTGTGGTCGACCCTTCCTAGACATAATGCATATGGACTGTGCAAACTTGATCATGCAATATCTTTCGATCCGATAGTTCGATTTAGAAACCAGACACACTGTTGCAACCATTAGAATCTCAAGATCATTGTTATGATATGCAATGAATGAATCGATGCATGATGAATGAATCGATGCATGCAATGCAAGAACAAATTGATGCATGTGATGCAAAGACAAATTGATGCAGGCAATGCAAAAATGATTTTTGGGTACATGGAGGTCATTCCAGTCATCTTCCTTGATTAAATTATGGGTGCAAAATTGAGTGTCTGCATAGACATATAGAAATCCTTTAATTTTGAGAGTATTCTGAAATGCCTTTTATCTACGATACCTGTTAAAGAATTTTTCCCAACAAACAAGTTCTTTAACTGAGAGAGAAGCCCAAGACTCTTTGGAATGGTGCCATTCAACTGATTTTGGTTGAGGTATAATGCTCTTATATGAGATAAATTCCCAACGGAAGAAGGTATAGGGCGATTTAATGAATTAATTCCGAGATCAAGAAACGTTAGATGCTTAAGTTGGCCTAACAACTCTGGAATTTGTTCAGTATAGAATTTCTATTTTCTCTAAATTGAAAATGCTAGGCGGTATACAACAATCTTCGTGGTCAGACCCGGATGAGAGGACGTGTCCATAATTAGTGAGACCACGTTTGAGAGTTGGAAGTGCTTGCTTGTCTTTTCCATTGCAAGAGACATTTGAGTTTGACTCTGATTTAAAAAAGAAGAAGCTTAAACTGAAGGTAGCGGGAAAGAACCATGGCAAGAAAAACGCATGATGTGTTACAAAAGAAGCACCCATAGTGACGAAGGAAGAGAATTTTGAAGGAAGAAAAGCTGAAGTGTGAGTATATGGTAAGTAGCTCGTCATAATATATAGTGATTCTTCAAACCCTTTCTCATTTTCCTTATTATTACATTATTTTAATCAAGACCTTGACTTGTTGACTTGCGCTTTTAAATTTTTCTGATGTGCCTATGAAATACTGTTTAGTGGCCTATGATATGATGGTGGAACAAAGATATGATTCAAAATTTTCACGCTAAAGGTTGGTTTTAGGTGAAGAATTTTCCATTAGTTGATACTATGATTAAGCAATCTTAAATTACTGATTGTTCTAAAAATTTAAGTTATTGGAACCGTTTATTACTGAAAACTGAAAACACTGTAACAAAATAATTTTTAAATATGCGAATAGTGCCGAGGGATCCAATTTTAAAGTTGTTTTTATTGAAAAAGGTACTTACGGGTCTTGTGAACAGTGCACAAGACCTACTAAAAAAAATGCGCCGCTGGAAAACACGCAAAACGCACTTCCCAAACGCATGGTTTTCAGACCCGGACCGGACCGTACGGTCCGACCCGGTTAACCGTGAACCTCTCATCAATCCGGTTCTTTTAACCCTCAGAACCGTTCTATGCATAAAAAGCACGAAACCGTTCGAGCCGCGGTTGAACCGCCCGGGTCTGTGAACCGCCTACGGTTTTCACGGTTCAGATCAAGGCTTTAAAAAAATTGTTGAACCTCCTTCTTGCGTGTCCTCTCTATTACTCTTTGCATTCTTTCTCTTTCCGCTCTCCGATCTTCCATTTTGTGTCTCTCCATAAAGTTTGGATCTTTTTTTCTCAAGTGATAGAGAAGAGAGGGCAACATGAGATAGAGAAAATGAAAGAAGTTGACAAAAAAAAAAAAAAGGGAAGACGGAAGCAAAGAACAGAAATGCACAAGCAAACGGAGGATGCTCAAGTGAAGACTAGACTGAAGAGAAGAATAGAAATTCGGTCTTGACTCTTGAGCACTGCCTCTGAAACTTTCAAAGAAAGAAGTGAAGTTTTGAACTGGCAAATGCCAGCTTTGAAGCACTTTGCGTGGAGGAAGGGCTGCCAACGCATTCTTGGAAGCTGAGACTTTCATTTTATATTAATACCCTTTACTTTTCTTTATTTGCTTTATTGGTCTGCCCACCCACCAAAAAGACTCTAATTAGGAAAAAACATCTTAGATATAATAATGGGTTAAAATAAAAAAAATATTATAATTTAACTTAAAGTTATGACACAATAACTTAAGTAACTTATTAACTTACATAATAACTTAAGCATGGTTTTGTAACAAAAACATAAAAGTTATGATATAAAAAAATACATTTGAAAAATAGATTTTTATATTTAATTAGATTATTTTAGTTAAATTTTTTATATATACTAATTTAATATATTTATTTATATTAAATTAATTATGACGTCATTACGGTTCGATTCCGGTTCGACCTCGGTTCGACCTCAAAAACCTTGAACCTCTCTCTTTTACGGTTCAATGAACGGTCCGGGTCTGAAAACCTTGCCCAAACGTGCACTTAATTTAATAAAATAGGGACAATCGGATGTCACAGGAGAAAAGTGTTTTTTTCCTTTCAAGTTTAAAGTAGAGTATGTCATTTTTTCAAAGAAGAGAGTACAGTTACCCTTTTAATTTTAATGAAGACTTTTGACTTGATGACTTGAACCAAATGCCAAGTGCCAATACTCGTGTTTCACGTTTTCAGCCAAAAAAAAAAAAGAACTCGTGTTTCACGAAACAGCGTAGGGATTGCAGTTCGAGACTTTGATTTGTTAACTACTTTTTGTTATCTTTTTTTTGTTCAGTTACTTATTTGCCAATGGACATCTCACAGTTTACCTGTAAGGTGTTTTTTTTTTTTTTTTTATATTATAAATAAAAAAATACTCCAATAATGATTAAGCCTGTAAGGTGTATGAAAAAATTGTTTGAAGAAAGGCTATTTTCCATGAGCATAGTGTATAAGGCTTTGTTCTAACCTTCCACACGTTTAGCAAAAAATTAATGCCCATGGTTGATTAAAATCTCATGTATGTGCTTTTCAATTCTTCCTTTATGCATATGAGTTACTGTTTAGTGGCCTTACTAACATGATTGCACCCTTCAAAAAAAAAGAAAAACACGATTGCAGTATAATTACCATTGGATACCCATTAGAGAGTGAGAGTAATGTTGTAATTTTTTGTGCTCATGGTTTATGACTTCCCAGCAATTTAGATCTACTCATCAACCAAATTTGGGAACTTCAAACTCCAGCAGTGTCCATGGTAGAATAAGTGGAACCCCATATGTCCACTTACTGCTATTGTTGCCACACCTGTATTGGCATTTCAAAGACACTAACACCATTGCTTCAGGGTTTCCATCCCCCATATGGAATTCCCTTTTTCTTCCAATCCCTCCATTGTCCTTCTTGCTTACAGCGTGTAATTTGGATACTCAAGATCTTGCAATACTAGAGACAAGTAGAGATTATGTAAATTTTTAGAATGGAGTTCTTTGGCAATGTTAACAAAATTGATAATGCTGTTGATTCGATTTTGAATGTGCTTCCTGCAGGCAACGTGCTCCTTCTATAGGCAGTCGGCAAATATTTGTTTTAAATTTCATGCTAAAGGATGGTTTTTTGGTCTATTTTCCATTATAGTGCTCTTGATACTTGATACAATAATTAAGCAATGTTCTTGTTAGGTCAGGAATACACATCCAGAAATTCATGTGGGGGACATTTGTCAAGAACATAAGTCTCATGATGGTGAAAAATCTCATGCGTATGCATGTGTGCTCTTAATGGCATAATTCCCTTAGTGATAGTAATCCAAACCCTGCTAGATCAATAATTGCCAAAGACAAGTGATGAGATGTGATAGGTACATTGGACGAAATAAAAATTCCATGTTCCACTTTATCCTTCGCTTATTGCAATTTACTACACGCCACGTCTTCTAATAAAGTAATCAAAGTGGAAAGAAATAAGACCCATAGTATATTACAATTGGTGGAACATAAAATTGAATACTTTTAGTGGAACAAAAGACTATCATTCCACTTGATGATTATTTCTCACATAAACCGCATAGTTTTTCTTCATCAGTATCAATGTTATCGACTTTCTGGCTTCTTTTGCTTTAACCCTTACCCCATCCTGGGGTGACTTGTTAACCATTTTAAATTTTCTACTGTGTGGCATAATTTTTAAGTAAAACCATATGTCAAATGTCCAATTTCTAGATGCCGTGTTCTTTTTATTATATTTTTTCAACAATAATCGTTGATGAGTCAACTAAAGTTGAATCCCACTAGTAATATTGAAAATTTTGTCTGCTTAATGGCTTGTTTGGAAGTTTAGAGAGGGAGGAGAGTAGAGGGGAGTAGAGGGAAGAAGAGTAGTGAGGAGGAGAGTAGAGGAAAATGATTCCTTTCTACATTGTTTGAATGTTTTTAAAATTAAGAAGGGGGAAGGCGGTAATTAGCCCTTTAGAAAGGGTAATTTTGTTAATTTAGAAAGGGTAAATTAGGGAATTCATTTGGCCAATAACTTATCTATTCTACTCTCCCTCTAAATCTCTCCAATCTGGAGGAATTAAAAATGAGGGGTTAGAGGGAGTTGAAATCCCTCCAAACCCCTCCAAATCTCTCCCCCTCCTTTCTTAAAAAACTTCCAAACAAGGTAGTTGAATTACTCTCCCTCCCTTTACTCTACTTCCCCTCCTTTTTTTAACTCCCAAACATGCTATAAAAGTTGAGTTTTTTTTTTTTTTTTTTCACCTTCTTTTGCCTTGAACTTTTATTTTGATAGGCTTAGAATGTATTGACCCCTTGTGATGAATTAAGCAATTAATTAGTCAAGTTGATTAATTAATTAGATTAACATGCAATATGCATAGCAACGCAAACAAATCACCAACTAAGTCAATATGCAGCAGAAAATAAATTGACACAGTGATTTGTTTACAAATAGGGAAAACCTACACGGCAAAAACCCCACCAAGTGATTTTATGGTCACCACTCTTGAAAATCCACTATTATCACAACAAGCTGTTACAAGTAAAGAAACCCAAGTACCTTTTACCAACCTACAGTTGAACCCTTACCCCAATACCCAATTGGACTTGTAATGTAGTGACAATCTTTCATTTTAATGCATGGCTCCTAGTACATGACTAACTAATAAATGCGCGGATCCTAGTATGCGACTATCTTCACCAACTTGAGAAAGTTGTTGGCTGCAAAGTTCTTCAGTTCATCAACACGATGAAGATCACGAAACTCCTTGGTTACAAAACCTAGCGGCATACAAACGCAACAACTTCTTCAAAGGAAAGATTAATTAGGGCAAATTCTGTCTCCGGTCACAATTTGCATAAACAAAACTTTACTTCATACTCGCGCAATTGTTGCAACCTTTGACAGCCCTTAAAACAATCCTTATATATGTTTAGGGTTGTTAGAAAGAAAGTCCAAATATCTATTTACTGATTGGAGTGAAAATCAGAACTGAAAATCTGAATTCCTTGAATCTCGATAAATGCCCTATCTGTTGAGAAGCTGTCGAGCGTTGGGCTTGAACAACCTTTTAAACCTCGATAGATACTAGTTGTCGAGCTTTAAAATCTAGCACTTCTTCACTTGATTCTTGGACAGACTTGCATGGCTTTAACACTGAAACTTGAAACCTTGTTCCTTGAAGTATTAAACACATCCTAGATCTACCCAATTACAAGTAAAGTGCATTTTGTCAAAGGATTAGCCAATTCTATATTGACATATGTTCCTAACATGATTCATATATGTTCTAACATATTTATTTACACTAACCTAAACTAAAGGAAGTGGAGGTAAATTTACTTGATATTATTGTAAATTATGAAATGAAAAATTATTATTATTACATAATGATAATTTTTCTAGATGCTAGTGATATCATTGCAACGAAGGAAGGGTGACTCTACACAAACTGGCAAAAGGAATAATGGTTAAATGGCCACCATTTCAAAAGATTGTCATCACCATGCACCCATGGCACATGAAGGTCACTTCACAAGTATAAGTATTTATGTGATGGCTTCCAAAATATGGGATCATTATTCCCTACATTCTCTTCTTCCAACAGAGTTAGTGCTGTTGCTACTTGATACAATAATTTTGCAATGTGCTTGTTAGGTCAGGAATACACATCCAGAAATTCATGTGGAGGACATTTGTCCGGAACATAAGTCTCATGATGGTGAAAAATCTCATGCATATGCATGTGTGCTCTTAATGGCATTATTCCCTTAGTGATAGTAATCCAAACCCTGCTAGATCAATACTTGCCAAAGACAAATGATGAGATGTGATAAGTACATTGGACGAAATAAAAATTCCATGTTCCACTTTACCCTTCGCTTATTGCAATTTACTACACGCCACGTCTTCTTATAAAGTAATCAAAGTGGAAAGAAATAAGACCCATATTATATTACAATTGGTGGAGCATAAAATTGAATACACATAGTGGAACAAAGGACTATCATTCCACTTGACAATTATTTCTCACATAAACCGCATAGTTTTTCTTCATCAGCATCAATGTTATCGACTTTCTGGCTTCTTTTGCTTTAACCCTCACCCCATTTTGGGGTGGGGGGGGGGGGGGGGAGTGACTTGTTAACTATTTTGAATTTTCTACCGTGTGGCACAATTTTCAAGTAAAACCATATATGTCAAATGTCCAATTTCTAGATGCTGTGTTCTTTTTATTATATTTTTTCAACAATAATCATTGATGAGTCAAATAATGTTAAATACTACTAGTAATTTTGAAAACTTTGTCTACTTAAAAGTTGAATTTTTTTTCACCTTCTTTTTCCTTGAACTTTTATTCATTTACACTAACCTAAACTAAAGGAAGTGGAGGTAAATTTACTTGATATTGTTGTAAATTGTGAAACAAAAAATTATTATTATTATATAATGATAAATTTTCTAGATGCTAGTGATATTATTGCAACGAAGGAAGGGTGACTCTACACAAACTGGCAAAAGGAATAATGGTTAAATGGCCACTATTTCAAAAGATGGTCACCACCATGCACCCATGGCGCGTGAAGGTCACTCCACAAATATAAGTGTTAATGGAATGTTTTCCAAAATATGGGATCATAATTCCCTACTTTCCCTTCTTCCAACGGAGTTAGTGCTGTTGCTACTTGATACAATAATTCAGCAATGTGCTTGTTAGGTCAGGAATACACATCCATAAATTCATGTGGAGGACATTTGTCCAGAACATAAGGCTCATGATGGTGAAAAATCTCATGCATGTGTACTCTTAATGGCATAATTCCCTTAGTGATAGTTGATGATGCGAAAAATTACCAGTTGAGATCCTCGTCTCAGTGGATAAACGATGCTATGATGGGTCGTGTCCCCTATGCAAACCTGCAAGAAATCTTTGGAAAGAAATGAAACACACTGGTGTGGTGTTTGCCAAAAACACTCCGATGCTTAAGTTAGAAAGGGAGAAAGTTTGTTTAAAGAGAAAATGACTTGGAGTGGTTTTTGGATCAGTATTTATGTGTACCTTTGGATTCTGTTGTTTCTTTCTGTTATAGTTGTTCCTTGCCTTAATGGATAATGAATCCCAGCATTTATAAGCAACGGCTAGTACGTTATCAATGGGAGGTCTAAAGTGCACATCTCACTTGTTACCGTTACTTCGTTCGTTATGTTTCATCATTAATGTGTGCAATAAATGTGTAATGCTCGCTTTAATCGTCAATAATGGGAATGACAATCCCACGCTATTTCTTTCAACTCATCAATTGCCCCCTTTTTGTATCTTCGTCTGTGAGACGAGATAGAGACATAACCGTTCGTTGCTTCATGTTCCATGTTCAGTGCATTTATTGTGAGTTGATGTTTCATCTGCCGCATGACACGTGCACGGTCAGGTTGTCTCCTTCATGTCAGTTCATCTCGGTTTTCCCGTGCACAATCTTCTATTTATTCTTCCTTTTCCCTTCCTTTTCTATTCTTTCCATTTTTGCTTCGTTCTTTTGTTCTTCGTGGCGTTTCAACTGCTTTGGAGCCTTCCTTTTCCTTGAACTTCCCTCATTCCCTTCTTACTTTTTGGAAAGTCTTTCATGTTTCTCTTTCTATTTTCATTTTTTAATGATAGATTATTCTAGAGTTAGGGCGGATTACCCTTCAGTTTCCTTTTTCTTTTCTCGCTTGTGTAGTTTGCTTAAGGCTGTAGGTAAACAAGGCCCCAAGGTTGGGCTCTTCATAGGTAGAAATTGTCTTTTTAGGTTCGTCTTGCGTTTCCTTTTTCCTTTATGATAGGCTAAGAATGTATTGACCCCTTGTGATAAATTAACCAATTAATTAACCAAGTATATGAATTAAGTTAATTAACATGCAATATGTGTGGTAGCACAAACAAATCACCAATTAAGTTAAATGCCACAGAAAATAAAGTTAACATGGTGATTTGGTTACAAATGAGGAAAACCTCCAAGACAAAAATCTCACCAGGTGATTTTAAGGTTACCACTCCTTAGAATTTACTGTTATCACAACAAGCGGTTACAAGTAAAGGAATTCCTGTACCTTATACCAACCTACAGTTGAACCCTTACCCCAATACACAATTGGACTTGTTCTGTAGTGACAATCTCTCTTTTTCAATGCATGGCTCCCAGTACGTGACTAACCAATTGATGCACGGATCTAAGTACATGACTAACACACCAACTTGAGAAGGATATTGGCTACAAAGTTCTTCAGTTCATTCACACGATGAAAATTAAGAAGCTCTTTGGTTACAAAACCTTTCAGCGTACAAATGCAGCAGCTTCTTCAAAAGAAAGATGACCTAGGGCATATATCTCTGGTCACAATCTGATTTCATCTGCAAAGACTATAACACATCAACTAAAATGATTTGTCTTAATCATGGAAATGAAGACTTCTAGTTAATGTGTTGATGTGTCTTAACAGTTAAGACATATTGAACTGAACCATTATGAGATTAATTATTCAATCAACAACTGTCACCTGAATAATTAATCTCATAACTTCTAATTTCATAGACTCTCAATCTTGAGAGGATAGTGAACTTGATCATGAAATGTAGGTTACTTTGATATATCAAGAGTGAGACCTAATGTTCATGGTCAAAACCTTAGTATGTTGGGTAACTACACGTAGTGTTGATGGAACACATATTCTCAAGATGGAATCCATAATCTCTTTTTATAGAGACATAAAATATCCCTTTGAGATAAGTTTAATGGGAACTAGTTATTCAGGGCGCCCACTTTAGTAAAGAGTTACTAAAACTTATATTTATTGAAATTGGATTTCAATAAATGTGAATAACTAAAAGGTTAAACTGGGTACTCAAGGATAAAATAGTTGTTTACAAAGTGACAGTTCATTATGATTTTGTTCACTACGGATATTTCATGGAGGGGTCAAATGATATCATTAGAGTCTTAGGATTTAATTTATTAATAAGGCCTAGAGTGCAATTATATTTATATAGTGGTATTAACTATAATTAATGGTAACTTTGGACTTATCAAGAGTTGACAGAAAAGCCCAAGACCCATTAGAGCTAGAGTCTTATTTGTTCCCTTTGGTCTCATCTCAAGCCACAAACTAAATCCCAATTGGGTAGACCTAAAAGGCTAACCCAATTAGATAATCAGTTTTTATTTAATAAGAGTTATTAAATAAAGTAACTACCAAGGTAGTTAGAATGTACGTATGATGAAAAGAAAGAAAACAATTATTCTCTACGAGGAGAAGAAGAAGGATTTTTCTTTGAGAATCAATGTATATAAAGACTAATTGAGAGACCACTTTTCTTGGGCACCTTGTGGAATTGAGATAAAGATTAAAGATATTCTCAAGTCTTGGTTTTGAATTTCACGGCATCAAGGTATGCTTTCTATTATTTGTTCTAGAATTCAAAGTTACATGTTATCTCTCATGAAAGAAGTAGATCCGTGATTGTTGCTTTCACTGTATGTTTTGTATGAGATACAAAACCAGATTTTCCAACAATAGTATCAGAGCCAGGTCTTCAATATCATCCTCGTATAACATGTGATTGAGTTTTTAGAATCAATGAAAATAGTTTTCTCGGTGATTTAATTTTCTGCAGTAAAGTTTCTGCATAATTGTGTCCTTAATCGTACTCTTCTGTGAAAGACATGGATTAAGGTTTAAAGAATGTAAATGAAACTGGTATATCGATCAAGCATGAGCATTTCGTTTTGCACTACTTGGATATGGTTGGCAGTTGAATTTTATTAGATAACCATTTCATGCCATTAACGTATATGAGAATGATGATATTGGGTTCATTATTAGGATAAATATTCTCTTGGTTTGTTCGAAGTGGCCCATGACTATAAAGTTATGGTGTCGTGTTTTGATAGTATTTGTCTTAGGAATGAACACGATAGTACTCTTGTCTCATTGGAATGCATAAACCTATAATGCATTTGATAGTCCTTGTTTTAGTAACGAACACGTAAATGTCTATTGCTAATATTAGTGAATGATACGGCCCACTTTAATTTAATTTCTTTGAATGTTTGCATTCTTGGAATCTATATATATATATATATATATATATATATATATATTTATATTTATATTTATATTTATATTAATTTTGGCTGTGGGCATGTTATTCCTTTGGGAAAGGTATCTAGGTAAACTTCAAGGAATTTTCTTTTTCAGTTACTGATATACATGCTATCATGTTAATGCTAGAATTATGAAATTTATTCCTAATGAGATTAGGATTATTTTTCAAAGTTTCTAGTATTATTATGGTTCTTGATCCTAAAAACCTTAATGTTTGATCTGTGAATCTTCATTCATAAAATCAAAAAGTGTTTTTGATGGAAAATTGCAAAAACTGTCAAAAATGGTTTATGAAAAATTTTGAAAAAATTTAGTTATACGAGTTTCGATTGATCGAATGTACTTTTCGATTGATTGAAGAGGAATTGAGAACCGATCGAGTCAGGCAAAAACTCTATGATGAAATTCTTCATTGTCTCAACCAATCGAGAATTCCTTTCGACCGATCGAATGTTGATTTCGATCGATCGAACAGGAATCGAGAGTCAATCAAACGAGGCAGAACCTTTATGATGAATTTCTTCATTTTTCGATTGATCGAGTAATAGGTTTGACTAATCGAAGGCACTGAATTTTGAATTGCCACTTGTTTTTTACTAAGTGGTAAAACTTTGATAAAAAGCAAAGCTATGTGATTAATTTTATAGTCTTTAAAAGTTAAAGACATTTATTAATTTTATAGTCCTTAATTTATTTTAATTAGAGGTTTTTAATGACATGTAAATTATAATTAATGATATATAGTTTCTAATGAGATTAGAATATTTTATCTAGTAAATTAAGGATAGAGTTCTATATAACTAATTTTTGATTCATTAATGTTTAAGAAATCCTAAATAGTTTAGGACTTCCATTTTAGTTAGTGATTCTAATGAGATTAGTGTCTTTATCAAGTGCAAGGTTATTAGTTGTGGTGGGATCACAATTATTTAAGAAAAACCCAAATAACGAGCAGGACTGCTGAAATAACCCTTTTGTTAAGTTTATTGTAATGTGAATAGTTACCTTGTCTTGACTTCGAGTCTTGCATTCCAAGCGGAGGGTATTTACTTCATAGTTTACATGATTAAACTTCCTTGTGATTGCACAAATGTTCGTTACGCTATTGTGACGTGACTTAGTAACATCACATCGAATTTAAACAATTAAACACATTTGACGTGTAGGGTTATGTTAGGACATATGTGATTCATTTGTTAGGAACATATGTCATTTGACAAAACTCACTTTACTTGTATTTGGGTAGATCTAGGATGTGTTTAATACTTTAAGAAACTTTATTTCAAAATCAAGGGTTGAAGCCATGCAAGTCTGTCCAAGATTCAAGTTTGAAAAGTGTCTATCATTAAAGCTCGACAGCTAGCCATCTATCGAGCCTGTAGAGATGTTGTCGAGCCATAGGGCTGGAACAACTCTATAGGCTCGACAACATCTCAACAGATAGGGTATCTGTCGAGGTTTATGAATTTCAGTTTTTCAGGATTGTTTTTCATTCAATCTGTGATTGTATGTTTGAGCTTTCTTCTCTCAAAACCCTAAACATATATAAGGATTATTTTAAGGGCTGTATTAGGTGGCACAAAAAAGAGAAAAATTGCACAAAAGCATAATTCCTTAACTGTGACCGAAAACCTAGTTTGTCCTAGTTCTTAAAGAAACTGTTGTGTTTGTACACCATAGGGTTTTGTGACCAAGCAACTTCGTGATCTTCATGTGTTGAAGAACAGAAGAACTTTGCAGCCAACATCTCTCTCTAGTTGGTGATAGAAGTTGCGTACTGGGATCTGCGCAATTGGTTAATCACGTACTTGGAGCCATGCATTGAACAGAAGAAATTATCACTACAGAACAAGTCCAATTGGGTTTTGGAGTAAGGGTTCAACTGTAGGTTGGTATAAGGTACTGGGATTCCTTTACTTGTAACCACTTGTGGTGATAATAGTGGATTCTCGGGAGTGGTGACATTAAAATCACCTGGTGGAGTTTTTGCCGTGTGGTTTTCTCTATTTGTAAACAAATCACCGTGTCATTTATTTTCCACTGCATACTTAGTTTAATTGGTGATTTATTTGTGCTACCACACGTTTGCATGTTAATTTAATTAATTAATAAACTTGGCTAATTAATCAATAAATTCATCACAAGGGGTCAATACGTTTTTAGCCTGTCAAGTGGTATCAGAGCAGGTACACCCTGGACATTGAAAGTTCAATTAGTGTATAAAACACTATGAACGTTTAGACCCCCCAAAATACAAATTATCAATTCAAGCTATATATCAAACGATGAACGTGCGAAAAATGAATAAAAGCTTAAAACAGAATTGATAAACAATCTAAGTCAAATAAAATCACATCCATAGCAGAAATTAAATGACAAAGATTAAGGGAAGAGAGATTGCAAACACAAGATAACACGTCGATGTGTTATCGAAGAAGAAACCGAAGATCTCTGCGAAAAACATCTCCGCCGCCCTCCAAGCGGTCAAAATGATCCACTAAAGAATAAAGTTGGGATACAAGGACAGCAATAGACCCTCTAAGCCTAATCTACCTAGGTACCTAAGCCCTTTAAGCTTCCTGCTCCAACGAGGTTACGCCAAACCTATTTCTTCTTTAGCTTCCCGGATCCCGCTACTAGTCCATAGCATCCACCAAGCCTCACCTACTTCTCATGGCAAATCCCCAAAGCTTCCCAAGCTCCAAAACACTCTTTACACTCTAAATAGGTGAGGGTTGTGTTTGGGTACAAATCTCCTCTCAAGGTATGACAATGGGAGAGGGATGGAGATTAGGCTACAAAGATTTCTCACTAAGGATGATTAGCACTCTCTCAACAAGATGGGTGTGTGTTGTTGAAAACCAAAACTAGGGTTTTTCTTTCTGAATGGCCTCACCTGTATTTATGGGTAATGAGGGTACATATAGTATGGATGAAGGGTATGCACGTCACACTAAAAAATCTTCCAGGCAGAATGTTTCGCGACTATCTCACGGGAAGGCCTTACACGTGAGATATTCGCAAAAACGACAGCTGGCATGACTCTTCAGCTTCTAGCACGTGCTTCTCACATGGGTTAGCTTCTCGCGAACTTCTCCCGAAATCCACAGATTCTTCATTTTTATCTTGAGTCTTCACCAACGAATACTAAACCCAGTACAATAACATCCCACAAAATACAAGGAACAAAATAAAAGCAATTGCAACACTTTTTGTCATGGAATAAAGCCAACATAAAACATAGACATAGTTGTAAATCACAACTTTATAGACATGATACTTAAGGAGCTAAAGTGCATATTTATGTTTCGATTCAGGATTGTCATAATTTTCTATGCATGATGCATTGATGGAAGATAGCTTATGATATGATCATAGTCTTCATTGAAATGCTAAAATGTTACATCGACTTTTATCAAAATTGTGCTACTGCATGAGATGCAAGAGTTAGTACAAGATTTAGACTTTATCTTAAGTCTAAATAAGATTTTTGGTATGAATCATGTTGAGTGCTAAGAAAAGCTTAAAGAGTTCCAATTCTATGTCATTTTATGAAAATATTTTATTTTTAAAATGAATTAGAATTCTTGGATGTAGAGATTAAATGTTAATCTCATATAGATATTATCCACAAATCCTTGTTAGAATCATTTGATCAATTCAGATTGTTTTGAAAACAAATTATTTTTATGTTATCTGAATTGATGAGTGAGTTCTATGCAACGGAAGACATCCTAAAAGCTAAGGCTAGGATCAATATGATTTAATTCAAATTCTTAGCCTGAACCAAAAGGTAAGGGTAGTAAGAAGAGGAATTACAATGCCAAACAGTTGGACAAACTAGTTGCCTTGGTAGTTGCCAAAAGGAAATTATGCTCAAAAGCATAACCAAAAGGAAAATGTTTCCGTTTTGGTAAAACTAAGCATAGTCCATGATTATTTTCTAAATGGAAATTTACATGTTTTACTTTTTAAAGAGAAAGTTTCCATCCTTTGGTAGTGTATGTTTTGGCACTTACGTCAAAATCTTATTAATCAAAATGGTATTCAAGATTGGTGAAAGATGGACTTTTAAAACCATTATTTTGTTAAATTACCAATCTATGAATTCTATTTAGAAGATAATATGATCTAGGGTTCCTTTATTGTAAAGGAGTATAGTTTCAATGACTTCTTTAAGTCAGTGCATACATGAAGGAGAAATAAAGACTCTTTTAGAAATAGTAAAGTAGATGATAAGTATTTCCATTGGCTTATTTCTTTTGGAGATATACTCTATGTATTACTATACATTTTCTAAAATTAATTTCAAGAGTTTGTTCCTAGGATATTTGTAAAATTGTGGTTTGGGTGAAAAACCTAGTTTATGATACTTCCACTTTTGGAGATGTCCAACACTTGTGCTAGAAAGGAAGTCTAACAAATTGAAAAAAAAAAAGTAAAAAAAAAAAGTATGTTTATGAAGGCTATCCAAAAGGAATTGCATAAGATTATTTTGGTGGTCATAAAGAAGACAAGATGTTTGTAAACTACAATTACAAAGCTCTTGATGACGACTATGTTAATAATCTTAAAGCTAAATGTATAATTGTTCTAGAAGAAAGACATCAAAATTTGTTGAAAGACAACTATAAATACATTTAGAAATGAGATGGTTGTATTAGATACCCCATAAGACATTATTCTGTAAATAACTATTACACCGGTACAATATCGTTGTGGGAGGATTAAAAATTACCAAATAAATTCATACTTCTGGAATAAACTTTTGAAGTCATTCCACAAGGATATGAATTTGTTCCTCGATTCTACGTAAAGGCAATAGATGATATGAATGTGGATTACTGGATCAAGGTTATGTAAATAGAATTAGATTCTATTTGAAGTCTAGAACTTGTAGAAGCGCCTAATGGCATTAAGCCTATTGTTTTCAAATAGGTCAACAAGAAAAATAAGATTGGTAGATTTGAAGGTGCAAACCTTCAAAGTCAAGACTAGTGGCGAAAAGATTTATTCAAAAAGAAATGATTCGACTATGAAAAGATTTTTTCACCAATAGTCAAGTTTGACTCTATCTAAATTCTCTTATCCAGTATATTTCATTTGGATGAAATATGACAATGGATATCAACATAGATTCTCTTATCCATTATATTTCATTTGAATGAAATATGGCAATGGATATCAAGAAAGCTTCTTTTAGTAGCAATCTTGAGGAAGACATCTATATGATGTAACTAGACTTGAACATAGTAAAGAAATAGTAGTGATTAGTATGCAAGTTGCTTAAAGTCCATTTATGGACTAATGCAAGCATTTAGGTCATAAAATATCATCTTTGATCAAGAAATCAAATTTTTTATTTTGATCAAGTATAAAAAAGCCTAATGTGTGTAAAGCTATATAGAATAATATATTTCTTAATGTATGTTGATAACATTCTAATCATTTAGAATGATGTTGAGTTATTGTCATCAATGGATTTTTAGTTGTCTAGTCTAGTATGATATGAAGTACTTGGAAAGACTGGTCACATCTTAAGAATTAAACTTCGTTAAAATTCAGAAATTAGGATGTTGGGTTTATCTCAAACTGCTTAAATAGATTAAATTCTAACTGAGTTTAGCATGTAATACTTCAAGAAAATATTCTTTCCTTTTAAGTTTTGAAGTTCTTTTATAAAGGACTATAATCCTAAGATATATATATATAAAAGGAAGAGCATATTAAGACGGTTCCTAATACCATATCAATAGGAAGTCTTTATGCTATGCTATATACTAGGCTAAATATCTATTTTGCAGTGGGCATGGTAAGAAAATATCAATTGAATCAAAGATCACTTAATTTAGTGAGAGTAAAGAATATACTCAAATATCTTAGGAGAATGAGGGATTATATACTTATCCATAAAAGTGAGGATTTGATTGATACTAGATGTACAAATATTGACTTGTAGTTTAATTGTGATTCATGAAGTTGGACTTAAAGATATGTGTTCATCCTAGGTGGTGAAGGTACATAT
This sequence comes from Lithocarpus polystachyus, assembly GCA_033629205.1. Classification (NCBI taxonomy): domain Eukaryota; kingdom Viridiplantae; phylum Streptophyta; class Magnoliopsida; order Fagales; family Fagaceae; genus Lithocarpus; species Lithocarpus polystachyus. The sequence continues at coordinate 22,652,290 of CM066168.1, read as the reverse complement.
TAAGTGTAAGTAGTATCTCATTAGAGAGATATGAGTACTTGAGTAGTAGTAGAAAAGATAATTTATTAAATAAATCTGACTAAAACTTGTTTCCAAACCTTGCCTTAGAGTTACTATAAATTACTCTAAAAGGGGATAAGTGTCAGATATATGGTAAATTGTCTTTAAGAGCAAGTAGGAGATTGTTGGGGTTTATGCCCTAAAATCTAATTTATTGGCATGTCATAAATAATTAAATTGTTTAATTATATGAGACTATTTATAAATGAACTAATGGGACATTATCTTAGTCCATGAGTTGCATTGTATGTGATTTATGTGATTTAGTCATAGAAGATATAAATCACAAGTTCTTTGTAAACTCAAAATGTAATTCGTAGTCGGTGATGAAATTGGGCATTTCATCTGCGAAGACTATAACATATCAACTAAGATGATTTGTCTTGATCATGGAAGTGGGGACTTCTAGTTGATGTGTTGATATGTTTTAAGAGTTAAGACATATTAAACTAGACCGTTGTGAGATTTATTATTCTCCTAACGACTGCCAAATGAATAATAAATCTCACGACTTCTATTTATATCAACTCTAAATCCTGAGAGAATAATAGACCCGATCATGAGATGTAGGTTGCTTTGATATATCAGGGTGAGATCTATATGTTATGGTCAAAACCTCAGTATGTTAGGCAGCCACATTTAGTGTTGATGGAACATATATTCTCAAGATGAAATTCATAATCTCTTAACGGAGATATAAATATTTCCATGAGATAAGTTTAATGGGTTTGGTTATTTAGAGTGTTAGGCCCAACCAATTTAGTTAGGAGTTACTAAAGTATATATTTATGGAATTGGATTTCATAAATATATGATAAATAACATAAAGGATTAAATCGGGTACTCAAGGATTAAGATGTAGTAATCTTCAAAGTGGTAATCTATATTAATGACTTTGTATTACTACGAATATTTTAATGAAGGAGTTGCATATATAATAAAGTCTTGGGATATAATTTTTTAATAAGGCCTAGAGTGCAATTATATTTATATAGTAGTATTGAATATAATTAATGGTAACTTTAGACTTGTCAAGAATTGACAAAAAAGCCCAAGGCCCATTGGAGCTAAAGTCTTATTTGTTCTCTTTTGGTCCCACTCCAAGCCACACATTAGAGCCCAGTTGGAATGACCCAAAAGGTTAGACCAATTAGATAATCGGTTATATATAAGGAGAGAAATATACAGAATTTCATAAGACTTTTCATAAGGGTCTTTCATTAAGATCATACAAGAAATGAAATGGTTTGTATGTGAGTGTTGGACACTCTCTTATTCTCTCCATGGAAACTGATTGAGAGACCACACTTCTTGGGCATTAAATGGAATTGGAGTGAAGATTAAAAGTTTTCCCAAGTGCTTCTAATATTTTTGTTTTGAATTTCACTGCACCAAGGTATGCTTTCTATTCTTGTTCTTAAATTCTGAAACTTACATAGTACATGTTATCGATTGCGAATGAAGTAGATCCGTTAATTTTTTGCTGCGTATATTTTGTATGCGATACAAACATGTATTTTCCTACTTTCTTCTCTTTTGGTCATTAATGGTTGATTATTCTCTTTTCTGGCTTAATTCCCCTTTGATTTCTTTTTCTTTACTCGGTTGTGTTTTGTCCTTCAAACTTCTGGTAGGAGAAAATTCAAAGTAGGTGTGTGTGTGTGTGTGTGTGTTACTCGAGAGACTCCTTTAAGGGTGGTTTTGCTATCTTTGTACCCCTTAGTTCACTTTTCAGTCAATTTTGCTCAGTCTTTAGAAGAGAGAGTGATGTCGGGGGATAGAGTGAGGTCTAGTGATTTAGAAACCAGTTTTATCTTCTAGTGAAAAAATTGTTGCCCAAGAGATGGATATTGCTTCATCTCTCATCCCAACATTTTAGGCTTGGAAAGAAAGGTGTGGGTATTTGAGGAAAGATCATGAAAAAATGAGAGATAGGATAGCTGACAAGTACCAGTTTCCCTCTTTGGCCTTAATTAGGTTTCTCGAGGCAGATAAAAGAGCTTACACCATTCTACCTAAGGAGGTATGTTTCTATGAATTATATTTCTAGTGTGGGTTGCGTTTTTCCATCCACCCGTTCTATAGAGAAGTTCTTCTTCGTCTAAAGATTGCTCCAGGACAACTCGTTTCGAATGCTTGGAGGACGATGGTGTGTTGTATGGTAGTTTGGTCTACGGTGAATGACAGAGATTTTATTAAGGTGGACAACTTTTCCTATTTGTATCGTTTGATGGAGTCAAAACTCAAAGGTTATTGGGAGTTTAGCCTTGGGATAAGAAGCTAAAAATTGTCTTGGAGTCTCCTTGAGATTAGAAACAATGTTTTTTCATCTTCTCGGGTAAAGGTTGGGAAACTCTTCCAAATGAGAACCTGGACGAAGCTCCCAAGTCTCTTCGTCAATGGGGGACCCTAGTGTCTGGTGCATCATTTTATGCCCCCTTCTTTCATTTCTTTTGCATTGTACTTGTAACGATTTGATTGTATGTTCTTTCTTACAGTGAAAACCCGTCTACATATGAAGAGTCATTACAATGATCGTCTGAAGATGGTTTTGGAATATGTTGACGAAGTGAAAGACTTTGACGAACTGATCAGTCCTGATAGCTTATCCTTTCACTTCCTTGGTCCAAAACTTTCTGGTGGTGTTTTTCAACGTCTTAAGATGAACAAAAGAAGTTAGTCCATTTTTCTTCTTCTCTGAATTTTTTTTTTAAACTCATGTGTGGTGCTCGTTTTCTGATGTCTTTCGTCCTGTAGGGGTGACTACTAGGTTTAACAAAGCTAGGTATGCAGAGCTTAAGCAAAAGGAAAGTGAAAAAGCCCAACCTAGAGCAAGAGGCGTTGTCTAAAAAAGGGTTGTGATTTAGAGAAATCTTTTATTCCTCTTGTTGTTGAAAAAGTTCCAAAAGTTCTTTCTATTGGGGTTTATGCCCTAAAATCCAATTTATTGGCATGTCATAAATGATTAAATTGTTTAATTATATGAGACTATTTATTAATGAACTAATGGGTCATTATCTTAGTCCATGAGATGCATAGTATGTGATTTATGTGATTTAGTCATAGAAGATATAAATCACAAGTTCTTTGTAAACTCAGAATTTTAGTTCGTAGTCGGTGATGAAAATGAGCATTTTATCTGCGAAGACTATAACATATCAACTAAGATGATTTTGTCTTGATCATGGAAGTGGAGACTTCTAGTTAGTATGTTGATATGTTTTAAGAGTTAAGACATATTGAACTGGACCGCTGTGAGATTTATTATTCTCCTAACGACTGTCAAACGAATAATAAATCTCACGACTTCTATTTACATCAACTCTAAATCCTGAGAGAATAATGGGTCTGATCATGAGGTGTAGGTTGCTTTGATATATCAGGAGTGAGATCTATAAGTCACGATCAAAACCTCAGTATGTTGGGTAGCCGCATTTAGTGTTGATGGAACATATATTCTCAAGATGGAATTCATAATCTCTTAACGGAGATATAAAATATTCCCTTGAGATAAGTTTAATGAGTTTGGTTATTCAGAGTGTTGGGCTCAACCACCTTAGTAAGGAGTTACTAAAGTATATATTTATGAAATTGGATTTCATAAATATATGATGAATAACGTAAAGGATTAAACTGGGTACTCAAGGATTAAGATGTAGTAACTTTCAAAGTGGCAATCAACTTTCATGACTTTGTATTACTACAAATGTTTTAATGAAGGGGTTGCGTGTATAATAAAGTCTTGAGATATAATTTATTAATAAGGCCTAGAATGCAATTATATTCTTATAGTGGTATTGAATATAATTAATGGTAACTTTGGGCTTGTCAAGAGTTGATAGAAAAGCCCAATGCCCATTGGAGCTAGTGTCTTATTGGTCCCTTTTGGTCCCACTCCAAGCCACACACTAAAGCCCAATTGGAAAGGCCCAATAGGCCGGCCCAATTAGATAATTACTTAGTTATAAAGGGAGAAACATACAAAATTTTTCATAAGAGAAAAATGAGACATCATTGTGAAGTGGTGTGTATGTGTGAGTGAAGTTACTCAATTATTCTCCCTTAGAAACTGATTGAGAGACCACACTTCTTGGGCATAAAGTGGAATTGGAGTGAAGATTAAAAGTGTTCCCAAGTACTTCTAATCTTTTGTTTTGAATTTCACTGCACCAAGGTACGCTATTTTGTTCTTAAATTCAAAAATTTACATCGTGCATGTCATCAATAATGAATGAAATAGATCCAATTGTTGGTAAATCCATTTTTGTTACTTCCGCTGTGTGTTTTGTATGAGATACAAAACCAAATTTACTAACAATTGGTATCAGAGCCAGGTTTTCATCTCATGATTGTATAATATGTGATTAGATTTGAGAATATATGAAAAATGTTTTGACCAATATATCCAAAGAATTTTGAAGTTTATATTTTGGATATAGTTATTCAAATATATCCAATCCGTATATTACAAAACTTCATCAATTTTATGTATGACTATGGATATTACGGATATATGAACTCGGCATTACAAGAATATATATATATATATATATATATATATATATATGGATTCATACATTTCAAGATTGTGAGCAAACGGTTATATATATAAAACGGTTATATATACAAATTGGCACTGGAATCGAAATAGTGCCAAGTGCAGGCATTGTTTTCACTTCAACGTTGGCCTTAGAATTCATATGCCTTATAATTAATATGCATGGTTTAGTTGTTATATGCATATGATGATTGCTAAGCCTTTAAAAATTGAATCCGTATTGTTATTTTATATAATATAACAATATGGGTTTATATGCAAGTTCTTTATGGCCGTGGATATATAGTTATTGAATATATAACTGTAATATGTTAACTGCCATGTGAGAAAAGGTTGCACTGCTTGGCCATATTTTGGCAATATAAGCATTATATTATAAGGCTTGCATGATATGGATTTTATATATGTGCTTGCATGGTTTGGGTGTGTTAATTGCTTCATATGATACAATCCTTATAACTACCATGTGCATGAATTTAAGTTATTGCACCACTTAGATATTCTTTGCACCACTTGGCTTTTGGTTTGCACGGATTGTTATATATATATATATATAATATGCATTCATTATATATATATATATAATATGTTATATATAATCCGTATGGTATATTATATGTATATGTAATATAATATATATGGGTTTGTTTTTATATTCATATATTAATGCTAGGATTATGAAATTTATTCCTAATGAGATTAGGATTATGTTTTCAAGGTGTCTAGCATTATTAGGGTTCTTGATAATGATCTTGAAAACCCTTATGTTTGATTTGTAAATCCTCGTTGATAAAATCAAAAGGTGTTTTTATTGGAAGAATAATGAAGATGTCAAAAGGCTATGTGATTAATTTTATAGTCCTTAAAAGTTAAGGACATTTATTAATCATTATCTAACTAAAAGACCTAATGAGGTCAAAGATGTAAGTTAGATAGAACTCTTAGTCCTAAATTATTTTATGATTAAAAGTCCTTAATTTATTTTAATTAGATGTTTTTAATGAGATTAAAATTCTAATTAAAGATATATAGTTTCTAATCAGATTAGAATACTTTACTAGTAAATTAAGGATAGAGTTCTATATAACTAATTTTTGATTCATTAGTGTTTAAAGAATCCTAAATAGTTTAGGACTTCCATTTTAATTAGTGATTCTAATGAGTTTAGAGTCTTTATAAAGTGCAAGGTTATTAGTTGTGATGGGATCGCAATTATTTAAGAAAAACCCAAATAATGAGTGGGAATGCTGAAATAACCCTTTTGTTAAGTTTATTGTAATGTGAGTAGATACCCTGTCTTGACTTCGAGTCTTGCATTCCATTATTTACTTCACGGATTACAAGGTTAAACTTCTTTGTGATAGCGCGAATGTTCGTTACGCTATTGTGACGTGACTTAGTTACATCACATTGAATTTAAACAATTAAACACATTTGATGTGCAGGGTTAAAATTGTGATGCGATCACAATGATTTCAATACAATCCACTTGTTTTAAAATTTCTAGTGGGAGAGAGATACAAGGGTTGGATCTCACGGCCTCCATTATCGGTTCAAAGTAGTGTGGGTAAGCACCTCGTCTTGGCGTTTATGCCTCGCGATCCCAAAGGAGGGTGTTTACTTCATAGTACTACAAGATTGAATTTACCCATTTAAAGTAGTGTGAACAAGAACCTCGTCTTGGCATATATGCCTCGCGATCCCAAAGGAGGGTGTTTTGTTTCATGGTACTACAAGTTTAAACACTATAAGGGAGATGAAATGTGGTTACACATGATTCTAGATAATAGTGTACACTAGACTAAGTATAATGTTAACCTCCCAAAGGAGCTATGTCATTATTACTTAGAGGCTGAAGGTAATACGGCATATTATTAGTGTATGATAAGAGTTATCATTATAGCACTAATAATGAGAATAGTTCTCAACCAATTAATGTGTTTATAATAAACTTGCTACCAAGGAATTATAGACATGGATTGGGTTGTCGTTGCACCTAGTATAGTATGTTTTATGGGTTCCATATTATATGGTTATGGATGCAAAATTAATGTCCCTGTAATTATGTTCATAGTCTCAAAATAAAGTTGTCATAGATTCTCAAAAAAAAAAAAAATAAAGTTGTCATAAATTTTGTTCTCTAACTACTATTTTAATTGAATCACATTAACTAAGAAATAATTTTGGGCACGGTGCTTAAAGGAACTGAAGTACATAAATATGTTTCATTTCAACATTGTCATAATTTCCTATACATGATGCATTTATGGAAGATAACTTATGATGTGATCATAGTTTCCATTGAAAATGCTAAAATGTTACATTGGCTTTTATCTCAATTGTGCTATTGCATGAGATGCAAGAGTTAGTACTAGACTTAGACTTTGTATTAAGTTTAAATGAGATGTTTGGTATGAATCATATTGATTGCTAAGAAAGGCTTAAAAGAGTTCCAATTCTATATCATTTTATGAAAATGTTTTTATTTTAACATGAATTGGAATTCTTGGATGTAGAGATTAAATGTTAATCTCATATGGATATGATCCATAAGTCCTTGTTAGAATCATTTAATCAATTCAATTTGTTTTTGAAAATAAATTCTTTTTATGTTATCTGAATTGATGAGTGAGTTCTACGCAACAGAAGATATCCTTAAAGCTAAGGCTATGATCAATATGATTTAATTCAAATTCTTAGCCTAGACCGAAAGGTAAGGGTGGAAAGAAAAAGAATTATAATAGCAAACAGTTGGACAAACTAGTTGCCCTTGTAGTTGCCAAAAGGAAATTAGACCTAAAAGCATGACCAACAAGAAAATATTTCTGCTTTGGTAAAGTTAAGCATTGTCTATGATTGTCTTCTAGATGGAAATTTACATGTTTTACTTTTTAAAGAGAAAGTTTCCATCCTCTGGCATTGTATGTTTTGGCACTTATGTCTAGATCTTATTAATGTAAATGGTATTCAAGATTGGTAAAAGATGGGTTTTTATAACCATTATTTTATTATATTCCCAGTCTATGAATTCTATTTAGAGGATAATATGATCTAGGGCTCCTCTTGTATAGGATGAAGTTCCAATGACTTTTTTTAAGTTAGTACATACATAAAGGAGGAATAAGGCTCTTTTAAAGGTAGATTGTTCTAGAAGAAGAATGTCAGAATTTGTTAAAAGATAACTATAAAATACAATTTGAAATGAGATGGTTGTATTAGATACACCACAAGACATTATTCTCTAGATAACTATTACACCAATACAATATCGTAGTGGGAGGATTGTTAAAAAAATTCATACTTTTGGAATAAACTTTTGAAGTCATTCCATAAGGATATGAATTTGATCCTCGGTCCTACATAAAGGCAATAGATGATATGAATATAGATTACTGGATCAAGGTTATGTCAATAGAATTAGATTCTATTTCAAGTCTAGAACTTGTAGAGGCGCCTAATGGCATTAAGCCTATTGTTCTCAAATAGGTCTACAAGAAAATGAGATTGATAGATTTGAAGGTGCAAACCTTCAAAGTCAAGACTAGTGGTGAAAAGATTTATTCAAAAAGAAATGGTTTGACTATGAAAAGATTTTTTCACTAATAGTCAAGTTTGACTCTATCTAGATTCTCTTATTCATTATATTTCATTTGGATGAAATATGCCAATGAATATCAAGAAAGCTTCTTTTAGTAGCAATCTTGAGGAAGACATGTTTATGATGTAACTAGACTTGTTCATAGCAAAGAACCAGTAATGTTTAGTATGCAAGCTTCTTAAAGTCCATTTATGGACTAAAGCAAGTATCTAAATCATAAAATATCATATTTGATCAAGCAATCAAATTGTTTGATTTTGAAAAAGAAACCAGTACTTGCCTATTTACCTTAACCTCCCCACAATCATTCAACCACTGCAACTTATATGGTCTAGGGTGTTTTATGATAGGTAAATTCAATTTTTCAACTAAAGTAGTACTAGCCACATTAGTACAGCTCCCCCCATCAATAATCATACTACATACCTTGCTGTTGACGTGGCATCTAGTATGAAAAATGTTCTCTCTTTGTTGTTCCATATCATCCTCTTTGACTTGGGCACTTAAAGCACGCCTAGCCACAAATGACTCACCCTCCACTGGATACTCCACATCATTGTCACAAGCATCCTCAAGTGATGGAATCAGGTTATCATCTCCCTCACTTTCAGTTTCCACCTCTCCATCAATACGTGCAATCATGGTCCTCTTATTTGGGCATTGTGAAGCAATATGACCTACTCTCAAACAACGAAAACACTTAATATCACGATTACGAGTTTGGGATTCATTTTTACCTCTGTTGACACTGGGACCTTCATCTCTCCTTTTTGGTGGTTCGGTTTTGGACTTGAAAACAGCCCCTTCATCTTTCCTCCCATTTGATCTTCATGAAGCAGAGGAGCCCGGATTTTGAAATGACCGAGTTCCTTTCCTTTTGAGCTGTCGTTCCACCTTTATTGCCATATGCACCATGTCCTCCAACTCCACGTAGTGCTGCAACTCCACCACATTGGCAATGTCCCGATTCAGCCCATTCAGAAACCTTGCCATTGTAGCTTCTCTATCCTCCTCTACATTAGCTCGAATCATGGCAATCTCCATCTCCTTGTGGTAGTCATCCACACTTCTATAGCCTTGAGTAAGACTCTGTAATTTTTGATACAAGTCCCTATAGTAGTGACTAGGGATAAATCGCCTCCTCATGGTGGCCTTCATTTGCTCCCACGTCTCAATAGGCCTCTCATGGTTTTTCCTTCTATTCATCACAAGTTGATCCCACCATATAATAGCATAGTCAGTAAACTCAATCACAGCTAGTTTTACCTTTTTCTCCTCGGAGTAATTGTGGCACTCAAAGATGAACTCCACCTTCTTCTCCCACTCCAAGTACGCTTCTGGATCATTTTTCCCTTGGAATGATGGTATCTTCATTTTTATGTTTCCTAGGCTTCTGTCAGTTCCATCTTGCCATCTTGGATCTCTTCGGAATCCTCTACCACGCCTTTCACCCCTTCGCGCAAACCTGCCCTCATTGTTCCATGAAACTTGATCCTCTTCATCTTCAAACTCATCCTCATGGTAGTCATCAGAATCATACACGCGCGCATGCCTTTCTTGCCTTCTAGCATTAGGACCTCTTTGGGGGTGCTCTTCACGCAAGTTAGCAATAACAGTGTCTTGCCTGTCCAACCGATCCCGAATCTCATTAAATACAACGTTCATGCGTTCAAATTGTTGTTGCATAGCCTGCAACATGATAGATGACTCCTCCCCTCCTTCCTTATTTGATGTTTCGTCCCTGCAAGACATATTTTAAAAACTACAAAGAAAGGTTAGAAATTCCTCACAACACTCCCTCACGTGTTTGCACTCAAATTATGTCACTCCCACTCGTGTTTCACTCTTAAATTGGCTTTTTCCCGATATTAGTCTCACACTCTCTTGCCTTTTTCCACTCGCAGCTTCCCCTTTTCAGTTCTGCAATAAACTAATAAACTTGATCAAGAAATTCAACTTGTAGTATTTAAATAAATACCAACGGCTAGAAAGTATGACAGAAACACAAATCAAAGAAAAATAGGACAAAAGAAAACATTATAATTGCTCTGAGAGAACTGAAACTAAAAACAAAAAAAAATTTTTTTTTTTTGCAGACTTTTTTTTTTGACGTTTTTTTTTTCTGCAGTCCTTTTTTTCAGTTTTTTTTTTGCAGTTTTTTTTTTTTTTTGGGAACTCAGTGCACAATTTTAACCTAGTGCACGTCGCAAAACAAGAACGAAGAACAAAAAACAGAAACAGAACAAGATAGGAAGATAACAGGAAACAAAAGAAAAAAGGATAGAAAACTGATTTTAGAACCTGGCTCTGATACCAAATGATGCAAACCTCAACAGACTCGCTTTGAGACCCAACAAACAATATTGGAATATTGCCCAAGAAAGCTTAAATTCAGATTTGATAGAAAACCCAGACCCAACGTTTATAAGAGAAACGCGAACCAAAGGTATAAGTAACAGACCTTGACCCAATGATTATAAAGGAATCACGAACCAAAGGTATAAGTTTGAACGCCACAAGGAAGAATCCTTGATAAGTTCACAGTTCTTGAAGAACCAAAGAGAATAGCAAAGCCTCACCTTTTCTGATTTTTATTCAATTATCCCCTCTATTACAATGAGTGCATGCTATTTATAAGGCATGGCTGAATGTAGAAAATATAAAAAAAACGTACTAAATAATAAAACCCTAATTAAAACATGATCGTGTCTGAAAATAACATATCCAAAATAGGAAAAACCCTAAAAAAATGTTCTAATAATAAAAGCCTAAAATTAAGGAAGATCTGGTCCAAAATTAGAAGATCTAAATTAGGAAAAGTATCTATTAACTGATTTAGAGCTGGAAAGTCGAGCCATAATTCCATGCTATAAATAGCGCCCAATTAAGTCAGATCAGCCCTCAATAGCTTGGATTAAATTTATTATGCCTTTATCTTCCTTTGGGCCCCGCCTGGAATGTCCTGCGATAGAATCAGCCCAAATCTCTTGAATCAGCCCATTAAGTGCTTCTTTAATCTTCTTGGATCTTACTCTAGTAATAGGCCCAACTGGAACTTGCAATGGATCCTTGAAAGCTTGTTGATTCTTATCAGGGCATAAGACAATATTGCTGCCTTCTTCTATTTTTAAGACTTCTTTGTCTCTAAATGTTCTCTACTTTTTTCTTGTTTGAACCCTGTGACTTTATGGTAATATATCTGCTTCGTTTCTAATTGCTATGTCTTTAAGACAATATTTTGTGAGAAGTCTTGTTTGGACAATCAATCGTATTCGTTGGATGATGACAATACTTTTGTGGAAAGTCTTATGTTAGATGATGACTATCCTTTTGTATTGCGATTGCTACACGAAGCGACACAATTCGTCCTTTGTTTGCGATTGTTGCACGTGGCATGGCAATTCGTCATTTGTTTACTATTGTTGTACGTAGCAGGACAATTCATCTTTTGTTTATGATTGCTACATGAAGCAACACAATTCGTCTTTTGTTTGTGATTTCTGCACGAAGCAAGGCAATTCATCTTTTGTTTGCAATTTCTGCATGAAGCGACATAATTTGTCTTTTGTTTGCGATTGTTGCATGAAGCGACGCAATTCGTCTTTTGTTTACGATTGCTGCATGAAGCGACGCAATTCATCTTCAGTTTGCGATTGCTACATGAAGCGACGCAATTCGTCTTCAGTTTGCAATTGCTACATGAAGCAATGCAATTAGTCTTTTGTTTGCGATTACTGCATGAAGCGATGCAATTTGTCTTTCGTTTGCGATTGCTGCATGAAGTGACGCAATTTTTCTTTTGTTTGCAATTGCTGCACGAAGCGACGCAATTCATCTTTTGTTTGCAATTGCTGCACGAAGCAGGGTAATTCGTCTTACATTTACATGATTGCTGTGCATCAAGATGATTAATGTGCTAACAAGACAAATAACTCAATTCATATGGAAGAGAAATTTCATGATCTTTTTATTCAGGGTCTCTTGTTTGGAAAGGACCTTTATTCTTGAGTGAAATACAAAAAAAAAACAAACAAACAAACAAACAAACAAAAAAACAAATAAATTAAAAAAAAACAAAAAACAAAAACGAAAAAAAAAAAAAAAGGAAATAAAACTCAAAGGCAAGAAAAAATAAGAAAATACTTACTGATAGTATTTCCTCAAATGTTCAAAATTCCATGGATGATGCAAATTTATTCCATCCATGTTTGTCAAACGATAACTTCCTTCTTGTGTGTAGCTTTTTACTCTGTAGGGTCCTTCCCAATTCGGGCCCAATTTTCCCTGTGTTTGGTAGCTTGGGAGACTTTTCTTAAGACTAAGTCACCCTCTTCGAATTTTCGGGCATTCACTTTGCTGTTGTAATATCCTGCAACGCAATTCTGGTATCTGGCCATTCTTGTACGGGATTTTTCCCTTAACTCATCGAGCAGATCAAGATTGATTTTCAGTTCTTCATCATTCGTTGATTCGTCAAATGTCATGGCTCTAAAACTAGTGAGCCCAACTTCCACTGGTATGAGAGCATTGGTCCCGAATGTCAAGTTGAAAGGAGTCTCGCTTGTTGGGGTTTTGACTGTTGTTCTATATGCCCACAAAACATTGGGCATGTTGTCTACCCAAGCTCCCTTTGCCCCCTCAAACGGAGCTTTGATTATCTTAAGCAAAGTACGGTTTGTCACTTCTACCTGCCCATTCGACTAAGGGTGTCCTGGTGACAAATAATGATTCTTGATCCCTAGCCTGCCCCAAAAAATTCAGAAAGGAAAGCTATCAAATTGACGCCTGTTTTCTGAGATATTCACTTTTGAGACCCTAACCTGCAAATGATATTCTTCCAGAAAAAGTTTTGCACATTCTTCTCTGTATTCCTTGCCAGGGGTTTTGCTTCCACCCCTTTAGTAAAGTAATCTATGGCAACCAGCAAGAATTTCATCTATTTTCTCCTAGTTAGGAATAGATCGACTATGTCAATCCCTCATTGAGCAAAAGGTGAAGGAGAAGTTATGGGTGTAAGTTCTTCTGCCGGTATCTTGCTTAGATTGGCAAATCGTTGACACTTGTCATATGCTTGGATGAATGCAAAGGCATCCTTCTTCATAGTTGGCCAGTAGTGACCTGTTCTCAGTATTTTTGAAGCGAGTGATCATGCCCTTGAATGATTACCACAAATTCCTTCGTGGACTTCCCGAAATGCGTAGTTGGCTTCATCTTCTGTCAGGCACCTCAAGTAAGGGAGCATGAACCCTCTTTTATTCAAAACTTCATTGATTTAAACAAATCTTAAAGCCCTTAGGCATAACCTCCTTGCTTTCTTGCGATCTAGTGGAAGATCTCCACTATTAAGATAGTTGAAGATAGGAGTCATCCAATTTTTTGGGGTTTGGACGGGAAACACTTCTACTTCGTTAGTGCTTGCTTCTGTTTATATTTCGATGTGAACCCCCTTCACCTAATTGAATTTTCCTGATTAAGCCAATTTTGCTAACTAATCAGCATGGTCATTCTGCTCCTTTGGGATCTGCAGAAAATTCACTTTCTCAAAATGATCAGCCAAGTGGAGGATCATTTATAAATAACACTGCATTCTTTCTAGAACAACTTATACTCTCCGTTCACTTGTCTTGTCACCAATTGTGAGTCACTATATACATTCAACTTCTGTGCCCCCATGGATTTTGCCAATTTCAATCTGGTTAGAAGAGCTTCATATTCAGCCTCGTTGTTGGTAGTTAGGAACTGAAGCCGAATAGCATAATGGATAACATCGTTCTCTGGTGTCTCAAGAACCACTCCTACTCCTCTAGCTTCTTTGTCGGATGATCCATCCACCTGAACCATCCAGAATACTTCATTGATCTCGTTCTCCACTCCTGAAGTGGATTCTATAAGAAAATCGGCCAGTGCTTGAGCCTTGATTGCCATTCGAGGATGGTATTTAATATCGAACCCCCCTAACTCTACTGCCCACAGAATCATTCATCCAGCTGCATCTAGCCTATGCATCACTTTCTTCATGGGTTAATTAGTCAACACAATTATCGTGTATGCTTAGAAGTAGGGTCACAGCTTCCGTGATGCTGTGATTAGGGCAAAGACCATTTTCTCAATGTTAGGATACTATACTTCTACCCCCTTAAAGGCCTGGCTGGTATAATAGACGGGCTTCTGTACTCCATCTTCCTCTCCTGTATTAGAGCTGAACTAACTGCAGTCAGTGACACAGCCAAATACAAAAATAAATCTTCCCTTATCTTTGAAGGGCTTAGAAGAGGTGGGGTCATCAAGTATTGTTTCAAGCTTTCAAAGGCTATAATACATTCATTCATCCATTCAAATTTTTTCTTAAAAAGCTTAAAAAATGGGAAACACTTATCTGTAGTTCGGGAACGAATTTGTTGAGGGCAGCTATACGTCCACTCAGACATTGGACTTCCTTCACATTTGTTGGGGGTGAAATTTCAATTATCGCCTTATTTGTCTGGATTCACTTCGACACCCCTTTGTGATACCATAAAGCCAAGAAATTTCCTAGATGGTACAGCAAAAACACACTTGGACGGATTCAGCTTCATGTTGTATTTCTGAAGAGTATCAAAAGTTTCTTCTAGATCTGTTAAATGGTCCACTGTTTGCTGGCTCTTGACCAGCATGTCATCTATGTACACCTCCATATTTCGTCCAACCTGATCATGGAACCTGTAATTGACCGATCTTAGGTATGTAGCCCCTGCATTTTTAAGTTTGAAGGGCATTACCTTGTAGCAATAGACGCCTTGACTAGTAATGAACGCTATCTTCTCCAAATCCTGTTCGTCCATCATTATCTGATTGTACCCAGAAAATGCATCCATAAAGGTGAAGAGTTCGTGTTCGGTGGTCGAATCTACCAATTGGTTGATTTGTGGTAGAGGAAAGCTGTCTTTTAGGTAGACTTTATCCAAATCAGTAAAGTCTACGCACATCGTCTATTTCCCATTCGATTTCTTGACCATGACCACATTTGCTAACCAGTTCAAGTAATAAACTTCTCGAATGAAATCAGCAAACAATAGTTTATCTACCTCTTCCATGACAGCCTTATTGCTTTTTGGAGCAAAAACTTGTCATTTCTATTGGACTGGTTTCTGCCTTGGATCCACTGAAAAGCGATGTACTATCACTTCTTTATCTATGCCAGACATGTCTTCATGGCTCCAGGCAAAGACATCCTGGTTACCCTTCAAGAACTGTGTTACCTTCATCTTCAAGAACTGTGTTACCCTTCAAGAATTGTGTTACCTTCATCTTCTGGCCCTTATCTTCGTAGCTCTTGTCTGATCTGCTTCGGCCAACTATATTTCTTCCAACTTTTATGCATGGTTCATTTTCTGGCTTTGCTTCCTTGACTGTCCAGGTATGGTTTTCCTCCTCCGCTAAGGCTACTTAGTAACATTCCCAAGCCAAAACCTGGTCTCCCCGAACCTTTCTAACTCCATTCTCAATAGGAAACTTCATCTTCAAATAATAAGTGGAGGTCGATGCTTTGAATTTGTTCAGCACTAGTCATCCAATGATCACATTGTAGGACGAAAGACAGTCTACAAGAAGGAAGTTAATGATGCAAAAATCAACAATTGAGCTCCTTGTCTTAGCGAATGAACGATGCTGCGAATGGGGTCGTCTTTATCAATGTAAAACCTATAAAATGAACTGGATGGAAGAGCAACACACTGGTGTGGCGTTAGCCAAACTACCTCCGATGCTTAAGTTAGTAAGGGAGAAAGATTCTTGGGAGGAAAAGAATAGGGAGTGATTTCGTAGAGTATTTATGTGTACCTTTAACTTCTGTTACCTTCTCTTTTATAGTTATGTGCCTCGTTAATGTACAATGAATGACTGTATTTATACTCAACGGCTAGTGCATTACAGAATCTTTGTCTGAAGTCCACAGCTCATTCTATGACTGTTGCTCCGTCTGCTACGATTCGTCATCAATAATTGTAATAAATGCGCAATGTCTTTTCTAGGTGAATGACGATCTTTACATAGTGTTGACCATAAATTTCTGACTCGTCAGTTGCCCTTTGTTTGAATTGTCGTCTGTTAGATGAGATAAGAAAAAATTCATTTGACGCTTCATATTCTATGTACTGTGCATTTATGACAATTTTGATATCTGAGCAGTTGGGTGCCATATGTACGGTCAGGATGCGTCTATTGTGTAGACGTTTTCTCAGTTTTCCTGCGCATGTTTTGTCCACTTATTTCGCATTTTTCCCTCATGTTTCCTTTCCTCTGCTTTTTTTTTCTTATTCAGTTTTCATTCTAGGTTTTGTCTCTCCTTCAAGCTCCCTTTCTCTGTCCTGCGTTCCCTGGTAAGTTCTTCATGCTCCTGCTTCTTTTCCTATTCTTCCATGGTAGATTATTCTTTTGTTAGGTTAGATTGTGCTTCTATAGCTTTTCTTTTTACTTGTCTAGGTTGTTTACTTGAGTCTGTGGATTAAGGGTATCTCGATTGGGTTAGTCTCTTCGTGAAGGAGGACTATCCATATGAGCCCGTTCTTTCTTCATTATTCCCTTTAGTTTCCCACCCCGCTAAGGTAGCTAAGTCCTAAAAAATGTCTGAGGTTAGGTTTAGTGACCTAGAGACTAGGTTATCCTCATCTGATGATCACATGATTTCGGGGGCTACTTCTCCTTCAACCCCTTATAAAGCCTAGAAAATCTCGTGTTCCTTTACAGGAAAGGACGAGCAGCGGATCAGGGATAGGTTTTAGTTCCCTGATTCAGAAAAGATTAGGATCCCGAGTGACAAGGAGAGAGCCTATCATTCCTATGCTAATGAAGTTTGTTTTTACGAGGCCGATTTTACTAGTGGTTTTCATTTCCCTGTTCATCCCTTTGTTAGGGAACTTTTTTCTTACTTGCATCTTGCTCCGGTACAATTAGTGCCCATCTCTTGGCGGATCATCGTCTCTTGCATGTTGGTGTGGATGTCTGCCAAAGATGGCGATGTCATCAGGACGGATAAATTCCTCCATTTTTATCGTCTAAGGAAATCAAAGGACCCCGGCTATTATGAGTTTAAGCCGTGTGATTGGAAGCCAAACTTCTTTTTTGTTTCTGGAAGTGGTTGGGACTTCATCCCTACTGAGGACTTGGGTGAAGCCCTCAAATTTTTTTGTAGTTGGGGAGTTCCCGTGTCTGGTGGGTCTTTCTCATCTTTCTGTGGTTTTTCTTTTCTTTTATGAGTGACAATGGTATGTGACGTACTTGTATTTTTGTTTGCAGTTTTCCAACGTCCTCGTTTGAAGAAGAGGTATCAGCGTCATGCTGAAAAAGTAAAGGAATATTTGGAGTCCGTCAAGGATTTTGATGAGCTCGTCTCTCCCCAATCTTTATTTCTTCATTTTTTGGGTCCAGAACCATCTACTAAGGTTCGGAAGAATTTGGAAGTTGTGAAAAAGAGTAAGCATTCCTCTCCTTTTCTTGAAATCTTGAGCTTCTATTTTCTTCTCTTTTTCCTTTTTTTTTTTTTATATTGTTTTCTTCCCTCCAAGAATGACAACTAGGTTTAGTAAGCACAAATTAGCTGAGGCCCAAGAGAAGAAGACCAAGGGTGGCATTGTTAGTGGTCTTCTGTCCAAGAAAAAGACGGGTGACGTTTCTAAGAAAGAATCTATGGTAATTCCTCCTCCTACCCATTCGCCTGCCAAGCACCCTGCCTCTCCCACTTCGTCACTAGAGGTGATTGCCTCAACTGGAGAGGAGGTTAGGAAGAAGAAGATGGTTGGTGGTAAATATATTCTTCCTACCTTTTGGGATGATGCTGACGCGGCAGCTTTGAAGGCTTATGAGGCACTTTCTGTGGATGACCTGAGCCCTTTGATGGCAAAGTCGTCCAACGAGGTGATGTCGTCTCACATTCAAAAGCTTGTGCAGGTATGCACCGTAGGTTGTTTTTACTTCTTCTTTTCCTTTGCTTTACTTCTGCTAAGGAAAATTTTTCATAGGTTTTAGGGGAGTCTTTGTTCATCTCTGGAAAACTCTTGGACTTGGAGAAGAAGGTGGCCACGTCTGAGCCTGTGTTCAAGTCTCTATCTGCTGAGAATGAGACATTCAAGAAAAAGGTTGCCATTCTCACTGTTGAAGCTGAAAATGACAAGAAGCGTATGGCAGTCTTAGGGAAGAGCCTACAAAGAAGGACTTCTGCTATCTAAAGGACAAGCAAATTGGTGATCTGGAGTTGAAGTTGCAGTAGGCTGAGGCCACGGTGGTGAAGGAGTTCAAGGACCCTGACGAGTACTTTGATGAGTTGTGTGGGTACTACGTGGAAGGCTTTGATCTTCTTAGGAAGTGGATGGCAAAGCATCACCGTGACTTAAACCTTTCTGGTCTGGTTATGGGTGAGGTTGAGAAGAAGCTCTTAGCTAATCATCCCTCGGAGGCTACAACAAAGAATGTGATGGAGGAAGTGGCTGCAATTACAACCCTGTAGACCCTGTCCCTGATGAGAAGTAATTTTTATGTTTTTTCTTTCTTTTCTTCCCCTTTTTTCTTTTCCAAGGCAAGAACAATATTTCTCTTTGGGCCCATATTTTTGGGCAATTGAACAGTTTCTTTAGGCCCGTCATTTTGGGTAATTAAACAATCTTTTTGACAATGATGGGTAGGAGTAGGGACCTCACGCTTTTAGTTGCAGTAAACAACTCTTTTTATGCTTGGTTGTGTTTAGACAACCTTTTATGACAATGTGTTTATACTTAGCTTGTGTTTGAAAAGCTCTTGGCCTCTAGTTGTGTTGGAGCAATCATGTTTGAATGACAATTGTGATTTATGTTTGAACAACTTAGTATTTTAGCTATGTTTGAGCAGCTTTTTATTGAGTCATGTTTGAATGACAATCTTTGTTGTGTTTGAACAACTTAGTACTTTTTAGCTATGTTCGAATAGCTTTTTGTTGAGTAATGTTGGAATGACGATATTAGTTGTGTTCGAACAACTTAGTATTTTTTAGCTGTGTTTGAACAGCTTTTTATTGAGTCATGTTTGAATGATGATCTTAGTTGTGTTTGAACAACTTAGTATATTTTAGCTGTGTTTGAACAGCTTTTTATTGAGTCATGTTTGAATGACGATCTTAGTTGTGTTTGAACAACCTAGTATTTTTTAGCTGTGTTTGAACAGCTTTTTATTAAGTCATGTTTGAATGCCAATCTTAGCTGTGGTTGAACAACTTAGTATTTTTTTTAGCTATGTTTGAACATCTTTTTATTGAGTCATGTTTGAATGACGATCTTAGTTGTGTTTGAACAACTTAGTATTTTTAGTTGTGCTTGAACAGCTTTTTATTGAGTCATGTTTGAATGACGATCTTAGTTGTGTTTGAACAACTTTGTATTTTTTAGCTGTGTTTAAATAGCTTTTTATTGAGTCATGATTGAATGATGATCTTAGTTGTGTTTGAACAACTTAGTATTTTTTAAATGTGTTTGAACAGCTTTTTATTGAGTCATGCTTGAATGATGATCTTAGTTGTGTTTGAACAACTCAATATTTTTTAGTTGTGTTTGAACAACTTTTCATTGAGTTATGTTTGAATGACGATTTTGTGCCGTACTCGTGACTTAGAGCCGTGGTATTAGAGTGTCTTTAGGTTAACCATTTTTTGTCTATTTGTGCGCAAATGACGATCATATTGGTTATGTTTAAACAACTCTGATTTAGTTGACTTTGACGGCTGTGTGTGAACAGCTTTTGCTTTAGAATTTTAATGACGGAGGTCATTGAGACATCTTCCAAGGATGGCTCCTAAATGTTGTACATATTTTCATTGACAAATAATTCATGAATAATCATTGATAAATACGCATGGATCATGCTTTCATGTATTATTGATCTATGAATGATGAAAGTAATAATTATTGTACATACTGGTCTGAAGATTAGGCAACTTGAAATGTAAAGCATTCCTTACTGGTAGTATTTCTTCAAATGTTCTATGTTCCATGGTTAAGGCAATTCCTGGCCGTCTAGAGACTTCAGGTAGTAAGAGCCTTATCTGGAATGACGGATTACTTTGTAGGGGCCTTCCCAAGCTGGTCCTAGTTTTCCTTGTGATGGGTCCTTTGTTGCCGCTGATACCTTTCTAAGGATGAGGTCTCCCGTGTTAAACCTTCTTACCTTAACCTTTGTGTTATAGTATCTGGCCATTGCTTCCTTGTGTTTGGCCATTCGCTTCCTAGCTTTTTCTCTAACTTCGCCAATTAGGTCCAGATTGCTATTAAGCTCATGCTGGTTCTTATGGTCTTCATAAGTTTTGACTTGGAAGCTCATCAATCCTAATTTTACTAGTATAACGGCCTCAGAACCAAATGTCAGTCTGAATGGTGTTTCTCTTGTTGGAACCCTTGTGGTTGTCCTATATGCCTAAAGGACATTTGTAGTTCTTCAAGCCATGCTCCCTTTGCCCCCTCAAGCCTAGTTTTGATAATTTTGAGCAAGCTTCTGTTTGTCACTTCTATTTGGCCGTTAGCCTGAGGGTGCCTTGGAGAAGAGTAGTGATTCTTGACAACTAAGTCTTGGCAAAATTTTCAAAACTTAGGATTGTCGAACTGCTTTCCATTGTTTGATATTATGACATGTAGGACTCCAAACTTGCAGATGATGTTTTTACACACAAAATTTGTGACTTTAGCCTCTGTTATCGTTGTCACTGGTTCTGCTTCTACCCATTTTGTGAAGTAATTGACTGCAATGATCAGAAATCTAAGTTGCCTTTCCCTAGAGGGAATGGACCCATAATGTCAATTCCCTATTGGGCGAAGGGCCATGGTAAGGATATTGGTATCACCGTCTCTCCTAGTCTCGTTTGGACATTTGTGAAGCGTTGACACTTATTGCATGCTCTGACGAGGTCGTATGCGTCTTTCTATAAGGTTGGCCAATAATATTTTACTCTAAGCACCTTTCCTGCTAAGGATCTTTCCCCAGTGTGATTTCCACAGATTCCCCCATGTATCTCATGGAGCACATAATCTGCTTCTTCTGAGCTAGCACATCTTAGATATAAGAATGACTATCTTTGTCTGTATAATACGTTGTCAATAAGGATGAAGCAAGCTGCTCTAATTTGCATTTTCCTTGCTTCCGTCTTATCTTTAGGGAGCCATCCTTCTTTCAAATAATGGACGATTGGAGTCATCCACTCGTCTTGCTCTTTTATCTTCAGAACTTGCTCACCTTCTATGCTAGGCTGGCCCTTTATCTTTTTACATAGTTTGGAGGTTGCATTGTAGTCATCTAACGAGGCCAATCTTGCTAGGAAGTCAGCTTCTGCATTTTTGGCTCTTGGGATTTGCACGAAGTCTAGGCTGTCAAAGTGCTGTGAAAGTCGTTGGTCGATCTTCAAGTACTTCTGCATCCTTTCTTCTTTGGCTTCATAATCTCCCTTCACTTGTCCTATTATTAGCTGAGAATCAGCTTAGATGATAAGACTCTTTGCTCCTAGGGCTTCTCCGAGTCTTAGCCCTGTTAGCAATGCTTAATACTCTGCCCCGTTATTCGTTACTGGGAATTGCAAACTAACTGCATATTTCAATGTTTCTTTTTTTGGGGAGATAAGCACTACTCCTGCTCCTTCCACTTTCTTCGTGGCAAACCCATCTGTTTGGACCATCCATGTTTCCATAGAAGGTTCTTTTTCCTTATAGGGATAAGTGAATTATGCGATAAAGTCTACTAGCACTTAGGCTTTGATTGTTGCTTAGGGCCGATATTCAATGTCAAATTGGCCCAATTCAATCGCCCATTGAATGAGTCATCCTATTGCATCTATCTTGTTCATCATCTTTCTTATGGGCTGGTCTGTCATGACGACGATGGGGTGTGCTTGAGAATAAGGACAGAGCTTTCTAGAAGAGACCAATAATGCGAAAGCCATCTGTTAGGTTCTAAAAGCTTAGAACAATTGGCAAATCGTGAGCACACAAGAACATACAAGCTGCAGAAAGAAGATTTCAGAATCTGCCTGGTTCGATCGATCGAAAAACAGGCTCGATCGATCGAAAGTTGTATCTGCAGAATTTTAAGTTGGCCCAAACAGCAGTTCTAGCCCATTAAGGATTAGGGTTTCAGATCTACTTCTCTCACTATATAAAGGAAACCTTAAGCACGTTTTTTATAAGGCTTTTTAGAGAGAGAAGAGTGTGCCTCTTTTGTATTTAGGGTTTTGTTCCTAAAACCTCTCTTATAACTTCTACCGGTGTTGTTCCTTGAATAATCTCAAGATCTGGTATTGCTGAAGTTGCTGCCTTCTCTAGTCATCAAAGGAGCTGATGATCTAAACCTTCAAGGGTGGTCTTGGAGTCACAAACAGGAGAGTTTGTGTTGCTAAACCTTTGAGTGGAGTCTCAAAGTCACAAACGGTGGTGTTTGTGTTTTTGCAAAGATTAAAGAAAGAATGAGTCCGTGGATCTCGGAGCTATCATGGGGTCGTGGTAGTAAGTTTCCTATACTTGGGTAGCAATAGGATGTTAGTGGTCTAAGTCGCTATTGTGTAAACTTCAATTCTTTCTAGTGGATTTGCTATTTTACCTTGAGGATAGCTAGGTTAAATCCTCCCCAGGTTTTTTACCGGTTTGGTTTTCCTGGGTCATCATATCTTTGTGTTATTTATTTTTCCGCTGCTTTGTTGTTTTTGTTTATTTTGTGTTAACCTAGATTTAATTAAATTACCTAAGTTTTTCACTTGGCTAATTCACTAGGTTAATCTGTTAGGTTTAAGGGGTCTAAACCAACTGACAAGTGGTATCACAAATAGATGAAATGTTGTGTTGGGAATCCTGTTTGTCTTGTTTAAGGGGAGATAAATTTGTTTTGTTTAGGGGGAGAATATAAAAACTTTTTGATGTATCTAACTTAGGGGGAGAGTTAACTTAGGGGGAGAGTTAGCTTACTTTTGTTTTTATATTGTGCTTCATTTTGTTTATGTCTTTCTTTCCACACATGCGGTGATGTGTTTGTTAAGTGTTTCAGGAAAGACAGGTGCATTCTGATCAAGACCTTCTACCTCTTCTTGGCAACTTCTAGGTTAAGAGTCTTAGATTGGGATTTGAGATGTAATTGAGCATTTTATTGTATTGGGTTGTTCTTGTATTTTAACATTTCATTTTGTATGAAAGTTTTGTCACGAATTGCCAAAGGGGGAGATTGTTAGGTTCTAAAAGCTTAGAACAACTGGCAAATCGTGAGCACACAAGAACATACAAGCTGCAGAAAGAAGATTTCAGAATCTGCCTGGTTCGATCGATCGAAAGTCGTATCTGCAGAATTTTAAGTTGGCCCAAACAGTAGTTCTAGCCCATTAAGGATTAGGGTTTCAGATCTACTTCTCCCACTATATAAAGGAAACCCTAAGCACGTTTTTTATAAGGCTTTTTAGAGAGAAAAGAGTGTGCCTCTTTTGTATTTAGGGTTTTGTTCCTAAAACCTCTCTTATTACTTCTACCAGTATTGTTCCTTGAAGAATCTCAAGATCCGGTATTGCTGAAGTTGCTGCCTTCTCTAGTCATCAAAGGAGCTAATGATCTAAACCTTCAAGGGTGGTCTTGGAGTCACAAACAGGAGAGTTTGTGTTGCTAAACCTTTGAGTGGAGTCTCAAAGTCACGAACGGTGGTGTTTGTGTTTTGCAAAGATTAAAGAAAGAAGGAGTCCGTGGATCTCGGAGCTATCATGGGGTCGTGGTAGTAAGTTTCCTACACTTGGGTAGCAATAGGACGTTAGTGGTCTAAGTCTTATTGTGTAAACTTCAATTCTTTCTAGTGGATTTGATATTTTACCTTGAGGATAGCTAGGTTAAATCCTCCCCAGGTTTTTTACCGGTTTGGTTTTCCTGGGTCATCATATCTTTGTGTTATTTATTTTTCCGCTGCTTTGTTGTTTTTTTTTTATTTTGTGTTAACCTAGATTTAATTAAATTACCTAAGTTTTTCACTTGGCTAATTCACTTGGTTAATCTGTTGGGTTTAAGGGGTCTAAACAAACTGACAAGTGGTATCAGAGCGGGTAGCTCTTCTATTGTAGATCCTTTGATCTAAGAGTTGATCCTTAATCCCTGTTATCATGGATAATTTTAAGTGTCTTACTGTTTTTTTATTGTGATGATTTGAATAAGAAGGACACTGTTGTTTCTGTTGATCTTTTTGATGCCTGTGAAACTCTTCATAAGGAATTATTGAAAACTATGAGAATTGCTAAGAAATTCAAGGAAGAGTTAAAATTGGCTAATCTTGAAAAAGAGGAATTGATTGTTAGATTAGATGAATCTAATAAAAAGAATGAATTTTTGGGAAATCAAATTTCCTCTCAAGATGAGAAGATGAAAAGCTTGGAACAAGAGTTAGTTGAATCTAAAGCTAAAATTGAAAATTTGACTACTACCAAGCTTGCTGCTAAAGAGCATAAGAAATTGAAAATTTGACTACTAGAGAGCATAAGAAATCTGTTTTTGTGCCTACTTGTCACCTTTGTGGTGTTGTTGGTCATATTAGACCAAATTGTTCTTTGTTGAGGCAAAAGCCAAAATCTGAGACTAGATTTGCTGTTAGGAATACTGATGTTCCTAAATTTGTTCCTGTTTGTCACTTTTGTGGTGTTTCTGGTCACATTCGTCCTAATTGTCATAAATTGAAATTTAAAAATTCTGTATTTCAATCTAGGACATGTGATGATATTTCTCCTGCCATAAGTCCAAATAAATTGTTTCATATGCTTCTGAAAAATTTGAGCTTGTTGGCTTGTGAAAGGAATTTGCAGGATTTTAGTCTTTCTCAGAAGATTGGTGTAATCCCTCAAATACACTCTGCTTCACATGGATTTTCACCTACAAAGCCGAAGACTCGTGCTATATGGGTGAGAAAAAATTCTCTAAGGTGAGTGTTGTTTACTTGTTCCTGATTTAATTCTTTCAATTATTTGTGGACATGTTTTGTTTCTGTTTTTGGTTGTTTCATTTTCTTAGGTTGTTTTTTATTTAAAAAAAAAAATCCAAAAACATTGAAAATTTTCAAAAAGACAAAAATATTTTATTTTGTGTCTAGTTTAATTTTTCTTGAGGATTACATGGATTATAATATCTCTCTTGATTTAGAACATGCTTGACATTGTGGAGAAATTTGAATAGTATGTGTTATATAAGTACTAAGCTTTTACTGATTTTGTGTGAGTATGTACTAGTTTGTACATGTACTCAAGGGTTAATTAAGAAATTAATATTTCTTGTTTGTGTACCCTCTATAGCTTAGTTAAGCACTGTCATGCATTGCATTTGCATTTTTTTTTTTAATTATTTAGCATAAAGTGTGCTTTTTAGTTTTGGTCATAAATTTTTTTTAACCAAAAAGATTTTTGTGTTTTGTATTACATATCATGGATTTGTAATCAAGGATTGGCCATATTATCTTACATAACATGTTTATGTACTTTGTTTAGCTTGGATGAGATTATTTTATTGCACTTTACTAGTTTAAGCTTTGTAGTGCATGTTGTGTGGGAAGATGTTTATAGTTTTTGATCACTATGTCTTGATCTTGAAGTCACATGCCTTTGATTGTTGGACTTGAACTTATTGAGAAAGGCATAAATAACCATCTCACCACTGTTTACTAGCCAATCATGAACACCTTAGTGCATATCATAAGCTTTTGTGCTCGAGAAAGTGTAGCACATGCACAAAAAAAAAATAAGGTGTAGCCTCGGTTAAATTGTTAAAATTGGTGTGTACATTATTGGACTATAATTAATTCAACCAAATAAAATTTGTGTGTATATTATGAGGCAAATCAAGAAACTTACATGATTGCAAGTTTTTATTCTAGGAGATGTGAGAGTTATATGATGTAACTCTTTAGGTGATAGTCTCTTTCAAATTTATGTGATGAATTTTGTAGACTTTGTAATTGATTACTATTCACATATCACCTCACATGTCTCTCAAGCTTTTGCTAGTTGCACACACTACACAAAGTTACTCTTTGCTAAATTTTGTACATGTTATTGTGTGTGATTTTGTTGTGGCCATCCAAGATTATATGTTCCTTGATTTTGATGCAAAATTTGAGTTTTGAGGACAAATTGGTTGATAAACTTGTTCTTGAGAGATCTGGGTTGTATTCATATGTTTTTAAAAAACTTTCAGTCTCATACTCATGCATTTCATTCATGAATCACTATGCTTTGAGGAGTTACTGCATAAAATTGCTCTGTTTTTCAAAAATTTGAGTTTTCCAGAATTTCGACCGATCGAAGCTGTTTCTCGACCGATCGAAATTGCGTTTAAAATTTTTGGTTTGATTCTGTCTGACTCGATTGGTATTCAATCGATGCTCGATCGATCGAAACTGAAAAATTTTCAGTTTTTAGAGTTTTTGACCAAATTTTTTCTTGCATCATTTATGTTTAGGATTCACATGAATTGCATTGTTTTTGTATCCTTCTTGCAGTTTTGCAGTCATATATCTTATTGTTTTCACACATAACATGCATACACTTTGCTAAATTGGGTACTCAACTTGATCTAAAAATTGATTAATTAATTTTTGAGTCCTTTGTACATTTTAGTATATGCTATTTTTCTTGATGTGTGAACTGCAGAGAATATTTTTCTTAAGAGATATGATGGATAATCAACGTGCAAATATTTTCTCTACTCATGCAACTCTTTATGGGTCACATAGTGTCAAGTTGCATTTATTGAAAGAGAGAATATTTTTTATGTGTATCCTCAACTCATTTTTTTGATTGTGTGTTTTTTATTTATCCCCACCTCCTAAATTTCCCCCAAAACTGTTTGTCCCAAAACTTGTTTTGTTTTTCCTATTTTTATAGGGGGAGAAAAGTTTTTTTTGCCTATGTTGTTTATAGGGGGAGTTGTTGCTCTTCATAAGGGGAGTTCTCTCTATTTCCTATCTCTTTTTTCTCTCATGTTTACTCTTTGTTTGAGTTGTATTTGTCAATACGTGGCAAAAAGGGGGAGAAATAGATGAAATGTTGTGTTGGGAATCCTGTTTGTCTTGTTTAGGGGGAGATAAATTTGTTTTGTTTAGGGGGAGAATATAAAAACTTTTTGATGTATCTAACTTAGGGGGAGAGTTAGTTTACTTTTTTTTTTATATTGTGCTTCATTTTGTTTATGTCTTTCTTTCCACACATGCGGTGATGTGTTTGTTGAGTGTTTCAGGAAAGACAGGTGCATTCTAATCAAGACCTTCTACCTCTTCTTGGCAACTTCTAGGTTAAGAGTCTTAGATTGGGATTTGTGATGTAATTGGGCATTTTATTGTATTGGGTTATTCTTGTATTTTAACATTTCATTTTGTATGAAATTTTTGTCACGAATTGTCAAAGGGGGAGATTGTTAGGTTCTAAAAGCTTAGAACAATTGGCAAATCATGAGCACACAAGAACATACAAGCTGCAGAAAGAAGATTTCAGAATCTGCCTGGTTCGATCGATCGAAAAACAGGCTCGATCGATCGAAAGTCGTATCTGCAGAATTTTAAGTTGGCCCAAACAGCAGTTCTAGCCCATTAAGGATTAGGGTTTCAGATCTACTTCTCCCACTATATAAAGGAAACCCTAAGCACGTTTTTTATAAGGCTTTTTAGAGAGAGAAGAGTGTGCCTCTTTTGTATTTAGGGTTTTGTTCCTAAAACCTCTCTTATTACTTCTACCGGTATTGTTCCTTGAAGAATCTCAAGATCCGGTATTGTTGAAGTTGCTGCCTTCTCTAGTCATCAAAGGAGCTGATGATCTAAACCTTCAAGGGTGGTCTTGGAGTCACAAACAGGAGAGTTTGTGTTGCTAAACCTTTGAGTGGAGTCTCAAAGTCACAAACGGTAGTGTTTGTGTTTTGCAAAGATTAAAGAAAGAAGGAGTTCGTGGATCTCGGAGCTATCATGGGGTCGTGGTAGTAAGTTTCCTACACTTGGGTAGCAATAAGATGTTAGTGGTCTAAGTCTTATTGTGTAAACTTCAATTCTTTCTAGTAGATTTGCTATTTTACCTTGAGGATAGCTAGATTAAATCCTCCCCAAGTTTTTTACCGGTTTGGTTTTCCTAGGTCATCATATCTTTGTGTTATTTATTTTTCCGCTGCTTTGTTGTTTTTTTTTATTTTGTGTTAACCTAGATTTAATTAAATTACCTAAGTTTTTCACTTGGCTAATTCACTAGGTTAATCTGTTGGGTTTAAGGGGTCTAAACAAACTGACACCATCTTTTCCATCCTTGGATAACTTGCCTCTACTCCTTGGAATGCCTGGCTGGTATAATAAACTGGCTTCTAGATGTTCCCTTCTTCTTTGATTAGAGTTGAACTTACTACAGTGTTGGATACTGCTAAGTAAAGGTATAGCTTCTCTCCCATCACCGAGGGGCATAATAGAGGTGGCTTCGTCAAGTACTCCTTTAACTTTGCAAAGGCTTCCTTGCATTCGTCATTTCACTAAAAGGCTTTTTTCAATACCTTGAAGAATGGCATGCACTTGTCTATTGCCCAAGAGACAAATCTGTTTATGGCTGCAACTTTTCCTGTCAAGCTCTGCACCTCCTTCACTATTTTTGGTGATTTGACCTCGATTATTGCCTTTACTTTGTCTGGATTTTCCTCTATTCCTCGTTGGGACACTATGAATCCCAAGAATTTTCCTTAAGTAACAGCAAAAACACACTTTGCAAGGTTTAATTTCATATTGTACTTATGTAGTGTGCTGAAGGTTTCTTTGAGATAGTCCAAGTAGTTGGCTTTGTCCTTGCTTTTCACCAGCATATCGTCTACATACACCTCCACATTCCTTCCAATCTGGTGAAAGAACATGCGGTTCACCAATCTTTGGTAGATGGCTCCTGCGTTTTTCAGTCCAAAGGGCATAACTTTGTAGCTGTATAACCCTTGGCTGGTGACAAACGACGTCTTCTCTTGATTGTCTTCATTTATAAGAATCTAGTTATATCCAGAAAATGCATCCATGAAACTTAAGAGCTTGTGTCCACCAGTTGAGTCTACCAGCTGATCAATCCTTGGCAAGGGGAAGCCATATTTTGGGCAGGCTTTGTTCAAGGCTGTAAAATCAATGCACATTCTCCACTTGCTATTACTCTTCTTTACCATGACTACGTTTGCTAACCAATCTAGATAGAAGACCTCCCTAATGAAATCGGTTCTAATAGCTTCTCTACTTCTTCAGTTACAGCTTTATTGCGCTCTAGTGCAAATATTCTCCACTTCTGTTGTACTGGTTTGCATTCTAGGTTGACGTTGAGACGATGCTGTATGATAATCCTATCAATTCCAGGCATATCCTCGTGTTTCCAAGCGAAAACATCTTGGTTTGCCCTTAAGAAGGAGATCACTTTCTCTTTCTCTGAAGTTGGAAGTGTTGTTCCAATCTTCAATACCTTCGTCGAATCTCCTGGGATGATCTCAACTTCTTATGGTGTTTCTGACGGTTCAGGAATGGATTCTAGTTCACTAATCAACCATATGTAGTTCTCTCCAGATGCTAGGGCAGCTTGATAGCACTCTCTTGCCAGAACTTGGTCTCCTTTAATTTCTCCTACTCCATGGGCTGTTGGAAACTTCACCTTCAAGTAATATGTTGACGTCACTGCTCTTAGTCTGTTGAGCGCAGGTCTTCCCAAGATGATGTTGTATGTTGAAAGGCAATCAACTATAAGGAAATCAATTTCCTTAGTGACCTATGCTGGGTAAGTTCCTGCAATCACAGTTAGAGTGACGATGCATCTAGGGACGATTCTATCCCCTATGAAGCTTACCAGAGGCGAGGTGAAAAGCTTGATCCTTTTCTTATCCAGCTTCAGTTGCTGAAACGCAAACAAGTAAATGATATCTGCTGAGCTTCCATTGTCAATGAGCACTCGGTGGATGTTGAATTCTTCTACTCTGAGCATGATTACCAACGGATCGTCATAGGGTTGCCTAACACCGAGATCGTCTCTCTTTGAGAAGACAATATCAGGCTCGTCATTCTTTGGCTTCTTCATTGGAGGAAGCTGTGAATGGACGCTGTTTATTTCTCTCTCCTGTGATTTTTTCAGGGACTTTAGCATTCCGCCTGCCACTAGTCCTCCCAAGATCGTCTTTATTTCTCCTACAGGGGGTTTGCTATCCCTTACCTCCGGAGTTCTGTCCTAGTCATCCTTTCATTGGTATCTGTAGGGCTCCGTCTTTCTGACTTACTTCTGTAACTTCCCTTATCGAATTACAGTTTCCACCTGGTCTTTCAAATGCCTACACTCATCAATGCAATACCCGTGATCCTGGTGGAACCTACAGTACTCGTTCTTTTCTCTTCTTTCTATTAGAGTGCTAATTGGATTTGGCCACTGTAGGGAGGGATCGTCTCTTATCTGCATAAAGACCTACTCAATTGGCATTATTAAAGGAGTGAAGTTAGTGAATTTGGGTTTTCTATTTGGAAGTTCCTTCTTTTTCCCAGCGGTATGCCCAACACTTTGTGTCTCCTTCTTCTTATCACTATTGCTACTTGTTCTTTCGTCTCTCTTCCTTTTTCCTTTCATTTCTTTTGCGAGCATCGCATCTTTTGCATTCATATACTTCTAAGCTTTGCGGAGCAATTCTGCGACTATTTTTGGTGGACTTTTAGTGATTGAGAAAAAGAAATCTCCTGGCAGCAACCCTACTTGGAAGGTTGTTAAGATAACTTGATCTTTAACTTCATCTGCTTGCAAAAACTCCTTATTGAATTGGGTGATGTACTGTCTTAGTGATTCTCCTTCTGCTTGCTGAATGTTGAGAAGATGGCCAATTGGCTTTTTGTGTCTTTGCCCCCCAATGAAATAACGAACAAAACCCTTGCTGAGTTGTTCAAAATCTGCAATAGTTTCTGGGGGTATCTTGCTGAACCATACATTGGCTGCTTCTTTCAATGTGGTCGGGAATGCCTTACACATCACCTTGTCTGGGGACATTTACAATAGCATCAGCGTCTTGAATGATTCGATGTGATCCAAGGGATCTTTGGAACCGTTATATGACTCAAACTGTGGGAGATAAAATTTTGGTGGGAGAGGACAGTTCATTACTTCATTAGTGAATGGTGATTCCGTCCTTCAAATCATTCCATCCAAATTCTCTCCGCATTGGTCCTTTATAGCACTTTTTAGTTCGTCCACCTCCTTCCTCATGTTGCGAAGCTCATTCTCCACTCTTGTGGAATCTTATCCTAAGGTCATGTCCCTCATGTTGGCTTGAGAGTTTGATTCTTCTTCATTATGGTTTTCACCTGTTCGCCGTCCTTCTGCGTTCTGGGATTCCATCATCTTTCGCAGTTCTTCATTTTGGCAAGTCAGCTCTTCCACATTAGCCAAAAGGGCTTGGATTTATTGTTGTTACACAGCGTCTGGCTGAGGCGTAGTCTCTGCTTCCATCTCGTACTTCGAGGAACTCTTTTGTCACTAGGAAAGATGGCATGAATGATTAGTGTTCCCACAAATGGCGCCAAACTAATGATGCAAAAAATCAACAGTTGAGCTCCTCGTCGTAGCGGATGGATGATGCTGCAATGAGGTTGTCTTTGTCGATGGAAAACTTGCAAAATGAACTGGGTGGAAGAGTAACACGCCAGTGTGGCATCAGCTAAACCACCTCCGATGCTTAAGTTAGTAAAGGAGAAAGATTCTTGGGAGGAAAAGAATGGAGAGTGATTTTGTAGAGTATTTGTATGTACCTTTAACTTCTGTGCACTTCTCTTTTATAGTTGTGTGCCTCATTAATGTACAATGAATCACTATATTTATGCTTAACGGCTAGTGCGTTATTGAATCTTTTTCTAAAGTCCACAGCTCATTTTGTGACCGTTGCTCCGTCTGTTACGTTTCTTCATCAATTATCGTAATAAATGCACAACATCTTCTCTAGGTGAATGACGATCTTTGCGCAGTGACGACCATAAATTTCTAACTCATCAGAAGTTGATATCCTTCTTCATTTGATTTAGGGCCGTTCCTGCAACCACAGTTAGTGTAATAATTCCCTTTGGGTATACCTTGTCTCTGGAGAAACTTACCAAAGGTGAGTGGAATGGACGAAGTCTCTCTTTGCCGATTTTCATCTGTTGGAAAGCGGATAAATACATTATGTCCGCTGAACTACCATTGTCAATTAGGACCTGGCGGATATTGAAATTTTCAATTTTCAACATGATCACCAGTGGATCTTCAAATGGTTGTTTTACCCCCCATGAATCTTTTCCTAAAAAGGTGAAATCTGGTTCGTTCGACTTAGCATGCTTTATCCAGACAAATTCTATATGTACCTTGTTCACCTGCCTTGCATATGCCCTTCTGAATGACCTGGACGAACCTCCAGCCACTAATCCCCCAGCTATAGTTCAAATCTCTCCTGCTATTGCTTGCTACTTCTCTTTTTCTCGTGCTTGTGGGGGAATTCTATCTTCATCTTGAGGTCGACTCTTCATCTTTCCGAGACCCATAATACTGATCGCTTTGCCCCACAAACCTCTTTAGTTTTCCTTTCTTGATCAAATTTTAGATCTGATTCTTCAAATCACGACACTCGTTCGTATCATGCCTATGATCCTTGTGGAAATAGCAATACTTACTCTTATTTCTCCCCTCTAGATTACTTCTCTAGACGATCTTCACTTTCCTTCTCCTTCCTTGACCTTTTCGTGATCCCTTTAGAAGCCAGGACATCCTTCGCATTCATGTACTTTTGTGCTTTGAACAATAGGTCAGCCATGGTTGCCGGTGGGTTCTCAGTTATTGAAAACAGGAAGTCTTATGACCTTAATCTTGTTGAAAGGCTATGAACAACACTTAATCTTCTGCTTCGTCTACTTGCTAGACTTCTTTGTTAAATCTTGTCACATACATTCTCAAAGATTCTCCTACTTCCTGTCTCACACTTAGTAAGTATGAAGTGGGGCGTCTGTACCTTTGGCCACCAATGAAATGACAGACAAAGGCACCTCCTAGTTCATCAAAACTCCTGATCGTTGAAGGGGAAATTTTTATGAACCAAACTCTGGCTGGCCCCTTTAGAGTAGTTAGAAAAGCTCCGCACATAATTTCATCTAAGGTTTTTTGCAAGTTCATTAGGCTTTTGAAGGACTCAATGTGGTTAAGCAGGTTCTTTGATCCGTCGAATGAATCAAGCTGAGGGAGCCTAAACTTCTGTGGTAGTGGTAAATCTAGCACAGCTGCAGTAAATGGTGATGCAGTTTGTTTGATCATTCCATCTAGGTTTCTTTCTCCTTTCCCCTTCACTGCGTTATTCAATTCGTCCATCCATTTCTTCATGTTTTGGAATTCTTCTTCCATTCTACTTGGATGCTCAGTCTTCTTAGAATTGTCTCTTCCCCGATTTTCCCCTTTGTGATTGCTTCATTGTTCCCTGTTCTCTATCTTGGGTGGGGCATTGTCGCTTCTCAGCCTCAAGTCTTCATTTTTGTCAGTTCGTTTAGACCCCTGTAAACTTAGATTGTTTAACCTAATTAATTAACCAAGTGAATACTTAGGTTTATTATTCAGATCTAGGTTAAAACAATAACAATCATATCAAATAAAGCAGCGGAAAAATAAATAACACAACGATATGATGACCCAGGAAAACCAAACCGGTAAAAAACCTGGGGAGGATTTAACCTAGCTATCCTCAAGGTAAAATAGCAAATCCACTAGAAAGAATTGAAGTTTACACAATAGACTTAGACCACTAACGTCATATTGCTACCTGCCTGTAGGAAACTTACTACCATGACCCCATGATAGCTCCGAGATCCACGGACTCCTTCTTTCTCTAATCTTTGCAAAACACAAACACCACCGTTTGTGACTTTGAGACTCCACTCAAAGGTTTAGCAACACAAACTCTCCTGTTTGTGACTCCAAGACCACCCTTGAAGGTTTAGATCATCAGCTCCTTTGATGACTAGAGAAGGCAGCAACTTCAGCAATACCGGATCTTGAGATTCTTCAAGGAACAACACCGGTAGAAGTAATAAGAGAGGTTTTAGGAACAAA
The DNA here is from genome assembly GCA_033629205.1 of Lithocarpus polystachyus. Lineage (NCBI taxonomy): Eukaryota > Viridiplantae > Streptophyta > Magnoliopsida > Fagales > Fagaceae > Lithocarpus > Lithocarpus polystachyus. Next base: position 22,618,006 of record CM066168.1, on the reverse strand, counting down.
ACCCTAAATAACAAAGAGGCACACTCTTTTCTCTCTAAAAAGCCTTATAAAAAACGTGCTTAGGGTTTCCTTTATATAGTAGAAGAAGTAGATCTGAAACCCTAATCCTTAATGGGCTAGAACTGCTGTTTGGGCCAACTTAAAATTCTGCAGACACGACTTTCGATCGATCGAGCCTGTCTTTCGATCGATCGAACCAGACAGATTCTTAATTCTTCTTTTTGCAGCTTGTACGTTCTTGTGTGCTCACGATTTGCCAATTGTTCTAAGCTCTTAGAACCTAACAATTTTGCTTGGTCAGCTCTTCCACAGTTGCAACAAGGGCTTGAATCTGCTGTTCCATTTAGTTTGAAGAATTGGGATCCATTGGAAAGACGAAAAACTTTCGCAGCGAGTCAAAGCACCGGTTTCAAGTGTGTCTTTCCCACAGATGGCACCAAACTGATGATGCCTAAAATCATCAGTATGTTGTTCGCCCAACGGAGCTAACATCTTCTAGGAGTGCTTGCAAAACAAAAGAGAGATTTTGGTGGAGAAAACACCAGTGGGGTATTTCCTTAAAACCCTTTGATGATAAAGTCAGAATGGCAACAGATACTAGAGTAATCAGAACTTCTTTTGGGTTTTCTAAGGGTTTTTTGTACATACCTTGCCTTTCTTTGTCTCATTCCTTTTATAGGAGCTGAGCCTTTATGACCTACTTTCATTACGTCATTGATTGGGCTTTAATAATCATTGGTTGTTCTATCAGTTACTGGTGTACTTAAGTCCATATTAATGTCCATTTATTATTGTTTGAACAAATTATTTTTAGATTCATCAGGCTTAATATATGCTTTCTAAATAAACTCATTACACATATCTTAATAATAAAATATCTCATATTGGGCCACTACCCTTTACCTTAATTTTTCACTTCCCTCTAAACTGATCAAGCACCACTTTAAACTTTAGTTACATTTTAAAAAAAATTTATAAGTGGGCCACATATGGCCTTTCCTAATCCATTATCTAATGTAAAGTTATAAAATATGTTAATCTTTTTTCATTCACAATAGTTACAAACAAGACTTTTTCTAGTTCTTTATCATCTAATGTGGATGTAAAAATGATATTTTAAACAATTGATGAAGCTATAGACAATAAAGGATGAATGGATGGATTTAATTTTGTAAAGTTGTAATTTGAACAATGGCTAATCATAGGTCGGACTAGAAGTATAATAAAATGAGTATGCTATTTTCTTATTATTGTTTACTTGATTTTGGGAGATTTAAGCATTTGAAAAGACAATTTTGTTGGATCTCAAGCTCAAAAGCTTGATCTGAGCTCGAGTTTGAGCTTGATGTTAAGCTCAAGCTTGGCTTGACTAATGAATCAATTCAAGCCAAGCCAAGCTCAAGCTTTTTGGCTTTCCCACAAGCTCAAGCTTAAACAATATTTTAGGCTTGTCTCAAGCTTAAGCCAAGCTTGAGCTTTTGAATTTTACCGATGAGCCAAGCTTGAACATGCACTACTCGGCAAAGCTCGGCTCGTTTACAGCCCTAGTTCTTTCTCATCACAATGGAAACACTTTCCCTTGATCTTCTTTCCTTTGTCAGCAACCCCTAAGGCAATTTGTTTACCATCTTGCTTGGTGAAGTCATTTTGCTCCTTCTTCTTATCCTTGCCTTTCGACTTAGGTTGAGAAGTAGAAGCTTCACCCATATTGGCTTCAACACTAGAAGTACCAAGGATGCCTTCTTTCGCTACCAACTTATTCATTAATTCAGGCAATGAATAAATCTTTTTGTTCATATTATAATTAAGTCTGAATTCCTTAAACAATTTTGGTAGTGACTAGAGTATCATATCCACTTGGGATTCTCCATTAATATCGGCACCTAAAACTTCCAATGTATTCAGATTAGAGATCATTGTAAGACAATGCTCCCTCATTGAACTACCTTCAGTCATTTTGGTATTATAAATTTGCCTAATGGTTTCTTGCCTTGCAGAACGGCCTTGCTCACTAAACATCTCTTTCAAACTTAATATTATGCCTGAAGCTAATTCTACATCCTACATTTGATGCTGTAGAACATTTGAGATGGAAGCTAGGATGTAGCACTTGGCCATCTCATTAGATTTCTGCCAATGATCATATTGCTGTTTTTCCTCAAGAAGAGCATCTAATGAAGGAAAGCTAGGACATGGTTGAGTACGCACATCTTTGTGCTCTTCAGTTGTAAGAACAATGTCCAAATTCCTTTTCCAGTTAACATAATTGGATCCAGTCAGTTTGTTTTGATTAAGAATAGTAAAGTGGGTTAAATAATGCCATGATCAAATCTAAAAATAATAAACATGAATATAATAAGTAAATTGGACATTGTCAATTTAGCATATAAACATATAATATGAAACCTTAATAAAACCACAATATAATATATGCAATGACAACCCAATCCCATATTCAATATCCCTTAGCATAGAGTGAACATTAAATACTATGATTGATTGAATATTATTCTCGTTATTAGTGCTATCATGTAACTCTTATTAAACCTAATAACATGCCGAACATTTGGCCTCTAAATAATAATAGTACGAACTCAACATAGAGGATACTATAATATTTAGTCTAGTGTATACCATTGTCTAGAATCATGTGTAGCCACATTTCATCCCCTTAACAGGTTTATTTTGTAATACCATGATCAAAACACCCTCTCCATGGAATGCAAAGCTCGAAGCTAAGACAATGTGTTTGATCAAACCACTATAAACCAAGAAGTTCAATCTTGGAGGACCATGAAATAAATACTCTCCGCATGGAATGCTAAGCTCGAAGCAAAGACAAAGTATATATTTCACACTACTATGAACCGACAATGTAGACTGTGAGATCCAACCATTGTATCTCTCTCCCACTAGATGTTTTAAAAGAAAGGTTTTTAATTTGTAAACATGTGTAATCTAATCACACACAGCCTTGCACTTTATACATTTGAAAATAGTTAGAAAAAGTTCAAAATTCCCTTCAGTGGCATTTTCACGAGAAGCTCACGACTAAGCTCTTCCCATGAAAATGGTTTAAGGCAAAAAAGTGAAAATACAAAAATTCAAATAGAAACTTTCGCGACTGTCTTGCGACTATTTCGCAAATAAGGCTTACCCGCGAAAAATTTTGTACTTCAGAGGCATTTGCGCGAGTAACTTCGTAGGAAGTTAACCTGCGAAAAACCTATATTTTCAGTTTTTAAAGGGAAGCTCTGAACAGTTTTCAACGATTTTCCATGAACAAATAACCACCATATGAGCATGATAGATAGAATTTGATATCAAAATTGAATTCCATTGATGCTATAGCCTTAAAGATCAATTTAACATACTTAAATTCAAATTTAAACAGTATCATAACATCAATATCAGTTTTTATCAAATCATTGTTTTAACAACTATGCAGAAAATTAAATACATATATAATCTTCTAACATCATGAAACTATTATCTCGAATTCTAAAACTCACAAAAACGTGTTATACAGATTCAAAATTGAAGACTGCTCTGATACCAATTGTTTAAAAAATACATGTTTGTATCGCATACAAAATATACGCAGCGAAAAATTAACGGATCTACTTCATTCGCAATTGATGACATGTACTATGTAAATTTCAGGATATAAGAACAAGAGAGTGTACCTTGATGTGGTGAATTTCAAAACCAAAGATTAGAAGTACTTAGGAACACTTTTAATCTTCACTCCGATTCCACTAACACCCAAGAAATATGGTCTCTCAATCAGTTTCTATGTATTTGTTCAAGGGAGAACGAGAGAGTGTCCAACACTCACATACAAACCATTTCATGTAACTTGTTAGTTGCTAAATTCTGTATGTTTCTCTCCTTTTAACTGATTATTTAATTGGGCTAGCCTTTTGGGCCTTTTCAATTGGGCTCTAGCATATGGCTTAGAGTGGGACCAAAAGGGAACAAATAAGACTCTAGCTCTAGTGGGCCTTGAGCTTTTCTGTCAACTCTTGACAAGTCCAAAGTTACTATTAATTATATTTAGTACCACTATATAAATATAATTGCACTCTAGGCCTTATTAATAAATTATATTCCAAGACTTTATTGTACATGCAACCCCTTCATAAAATATTCGTAGTAATACAAAGTCATGAATATAGACTGCCAATTTGTAGATTACTACATTTTAATCCTTGAGTACCCAGTTTAATCCTTTAAGTTATTCATCATATATTTATGAAATCCAATTTCATAAATATATACTTTAGTAATTTCTTACCAAAGTGGTTAGGCCTAACTCTTTTAATAACTAAACTCATTAAACTTATCTCAAGGGAATATTTTATATCTCCGTTAAGAGACTATGAATTCTATCTTGAGAATATATGTTCCATCAATACTAAATGTGGCTGCCCAACATACTGAGGTTTTAATCGTGTCTTTAGATCTCACTCCTGATATATCAAAGCAACCTACACTTCATGATCAGGTCCGTTATTCTCTCAGGATTAAGAGTTCATGTAAATAGAAGTCGTGAGCTTTATTATTCATTTAACAGTCATTAGGAGAATAAGAAATTTCACAACGATCCAGTTCAATATGTATTAACTCTTAAAATATATCAACTAGAAGTCTCCACTTCCATGATCAAGACAAATCATCTTAGTTGATATGTTAATCCTTCTGCATAAAAAAGGAATAAATAAGGAGACAAAGGATCCCTTTGTCAAAGACCTCTAGAAGGAGTAATCATACCCTTAGGCTCACCATTCACCATAATAGAGTACGACACCATGGTGATGCACTCCATAATTATGGCCACCCATGATTCCTGAAAACCCAATTTGAGGAGAATCCATTCAAGAAAATCCCACTCCACCCTATCATAACCTTTGCTCATATCCAACTTCATAGCCATGAAACCCTTCTTTCCTATGCAATTAGTCTTCATACGGTGCAAAGACTCAAAAGCTATTAAGATGTTATCAGTAATCAATCTATCAGCAATTAAAGCACTTTGAGTTTCCAAAATAATAGAATCAAGTAGGGGCTTAAGACGATTAGCAATCACCTTACCAATAATTTTGTAAATTACATTGCAAAGGCTAATAGGTCTAAAATCAGAAACCCTTTCTAGATTGTTTACTTTAGGGATCAAAGTAATAAAGATATGATTGATAGATTTGAAAATGGTTCCTGAATTTAAGCTAGAAAGCATAGCTTGAGTAACATCCATACCTCCATTAGTCTAGTAGGTCTAAAAAAATAAAGGAGACATTCCATCCGATCCTAGGGCTTTAAGTGGAGCCATATCCTTAATTGCTTCCCCTACCTCCTCACTAGTATAAGGTTTGTCAAGTTTAACCCTCATCTCTGTAGTAAGCATGGTTTGAACACGATATCCAAATCATGCGGGTTGGAATACGTGAAAAGATTGGAATGGAACTTAGTTAGTAAGGGCGAAAAACCTCTTCATCCTCCTGCCACACCTCTTGCTTATCACACAAACCCTTAATGAAATTCTTTCTCTTCCTCTGAGTTGCTAAACCATGGAAGAACCTAGTATTCTGATCGCCACTTTTTAACCACTAAATGCGGGAACGTTGCTGCCACATTTGTTCTTCCTTATCCAGTAAAACATTCAATTCCTTCTTCAACTGAGTTACTTCTTCATAATTACCAGACCTGACTGAAACCTCCTCTACTTTCCAATGCTGATCCTTTAATTACCTTATAGATTTCTGTACATTACCAAAATGATCACGACTCCAAGCTTTCAAACCCTTCTTGCACTTTTTTAGTTTCTAAGAAGCAACAAACATAGGTGTACCATTAGGAGCACAATCCCATGCTTTAGTAATAGTCTTTCTACATCTAGGATCTAAAATCCACATTGCCTCAAAACGAAAAGGTTTTTGACGCCATTTTCAATGCTCACCATCCACATTTAGAGCCAAAAGAATTGGCCGATGATCCGATGTAAAACAATTCAAGTGCTTCACTCTACCCATGGGAAATTTTGCTAACCATTCATAATTAGCAATACCCCTATCCAAACACTCCTATATCATCTCCCCCCTTCGATGGCCATGCCAAGTATAATCCGGGCCTAAATAACCTAAATCAACAAAACCACATTGATCCAACACATCCCGAAAATTTTGCATCAAATTATGAGCCCTAGGAACCCCTCCCCTCTTATCCTGCACCTCAAGCAATTCATTGAAATCTCCAAAACAGCACCATTGAAGCTTCAGTTTTGAGTTTAGCATTCTTAACATATTCCATCCCTCACTTCTTCTACTAGAATCAAGCTCACCATAAAACCCAGTCAATCGCCATGCATCTTCCAACCCTCCATGGACAATAGAATCAATATGATAATTTGAAAAGCTATCCACCCACACATTAAAACCTGCTTTCCAAAGAAGTGCCAAATCCCCTCCCCTACCATCAGAAGGTACCGTAAAACAACCATCAAAGAAAATCTTATCTCGAACCCACACCATATGTTCCTTATCTGACCATGTTTCTAACAAAAACACGATCATGGGATTTTGAGCTTGTACAATATTGATAAGCGAGAATTGCACGGCGCCTCCCAAGCCCCCTGCAGTTCCATGCTAAGAGTTTCATGGCTGTCAGCAAGGCTGATCATCATCCTCCACTGTTAAATCATATGAGCATGCAGCTTGTTTCTTACGGCAACCATTATCCTCCTCTATATTCTCTTCACAATCCTGTCTCATCCGTTTAGCCGCAACTGGTTCCAAAGGTTCATAAGACAAGCCCGACTTCCTAGCTATCCTTGTGAATCGTGGCATTTTGGGAGTAGTACTACTTGGCGCGGGCTGAGCAAACAAGTACTTTAGAAAGTTTGCTGGCCCTACAGCTGAAGACCCAACCCCACATTGCTGAACAGCAAACTCAGGAGATACTTTCTATCCCCACCCGCAATTGCCATTTAATTCACTCTAAAACTTATTTACTCACAAACTGACATGCAAGAAGGTAAAAAAAATAAAATAAAAATCAGAACATAAGTACACAAAAGTCATAACATTTGGACAAAGTAAGAAAATAAGAGAAATTAAGGTGAGCAAGGAAGCAATCGAGAAAAAAGAAGAAAAGTGAAGTGTAGAAAAAAGAAGAGGAAGTGGTGACAGGTTGTGGCATTGGTGACATGGAAGAAGAAAAATTGGTGGCATGTTTACTGACACTACTATTCCTACAAGTTCTACCACCGGTGACATTTGTCATTTTTTTAAAGTAAAGAAAAAAAAAAAAAAATATATATATATATATATATATATTCTTTTTTGTACTGGTCCGATCGAAATCATTTTACCACCCAAAATAGCAAACACAAACCAAAACAACCAGGTACTTAAAAGTTAAAACTTAAAATCAATATGCTTCAATAGGGAAAGTGTATCAGAGTTGTGGTTGGTATACGTAGACACCCTATTTTGCAACATCTTTTAAGCTTATACTAAAGAAAAAAAAATCATCATTTATGACATATGAGCAAAATCATAATATTGACCGTTTTATTGTTAAATACTTAATTGGAAAAAAAAAAAAAAAAAAAAAAAGCTAGAAGTCCCAACCATTAAAATATCATGTCGTAGACACTCAATTTTGCACCTATAATTTAATCTTGGAGGATGAATAAAATAATCATTCTAAGTACCCAAAAATAATGATCTCATTTCATGCATTAAGTCATTCATCACATATCATAAAAATGATCTTAAGATTTTAACAATCGCAATGATATGCTCGATTCCCAAATCGGACCGTCAGATTGAAAGATATCACAAGATCAAGTTTTCATGGTCTGCATGCATTCAGCTAGGTGATACCGATCACGTGTGATTAATTGAAATTAATTTTGACTGGTTAATAATTAAAAATAAATTAAATAATTTATGTGATTGGTTGTTGATTTTGATTAAAAATAAGTTTGGTTGCATAGGAATAAAATGGATAATCTAATAATATGGAAAGTGTTGATAATTAGGCTTTTAGAGTAATTATCTTTTAGATAATTATGTTCTAGAGATTTAATTATCAAGTTAAAATGGATTTTATTAGGAATACAAGTTTAAGAAACGTCCAAGACGAAATTGGGCCATGCACTGAGGAGTGTCAATCAGCACTTCAACAATGCCAATCGGCACTTAAGGAGTGCCGATTAGCACAAGTTTTAAAACGGGCCCAGAAATTTTAGTTCAGGTCTAGACTTATCAGATTTGATTTTTTAGGGATAAAACCTGACCTAACTTGTAACGGCTGTGTAACAGTCAACTTGAGGTGGCTGTAACAGCTATGAGCTGGTGGCTAGAAAGGCTGTACGTCTGTTACACTTGTGCCATTTAAGTGAGGAATTTCTATCTAGGCATTAATGTGTGCTTACAATCATCCTTGGTAATGAAGATCCTATTTGGATGGTCATTTTATGGACGACCATTTTACACTACTCATCAGTTGCCCACTTTATTCCTTTGTCGTCCTTTGTTTGGACGAGCATAGGAATATGAAAGGCTTTTGGCGGTTCAATCTCTCTTTCGTGTCCTGAGATTCTTGACCCATCACATTTAATGCAACGAGACTTTCTTGTCAAGTGATTGACACGTGCTTTCTCTTCATTGGTTGTGTTGGGAAAATATATGTTCGTATCACATACAAAACATACGCAGTGAAAAATTAACGGATCTACTTCATTCGCAATTGAGAACATGCACTATAAATGTTTCAGAATTTAAGAACAAGAAAGCGTACCTTGGTGCGGTGAAATTCAAAAACCAAAAATCAGAAATTCTTGGGAAGACTTTTAATCTTCACTCCAATTCCACTTAATGCCTAAGATGTGTGGTTTCTCAATCAGTTTCCAAGGAGAGAACAAGGGAGTGTTCAACACTCACATACAAACCATTTCATTCCTTGTGTAATCTTGATGAAAAACACTTATAAAAAGACTCATTAAAAGAACCTTCTGAAATTCATTATGTTTCTCTCCTTATATACAACTGATTATCTAATTGGGTTAGCCTTTTGGGCCATTCCAATTGGGCTCTTGTGTATGGCTTGGAGTGGGACCAAAAGGGAACAAATAAGACTCTAGCTCCAATGGGCCTTGGGCTTTTCTGTCAACTCTTGACAAGTCCAAAGTTACCATTAATTATATTCAATACTACTATATGAATATAATTGCACTCTAGGCCTTATTAATAAATTATTATACATGCAACCCCTTCATTAAAATATTCGTAGTAATACAAAGTCATGAATATAGACTGCCACTTTGTAGATTACTACATCTTAATCCTCGAGTACCCGGTTTAATCCTTAATGTTATTCATCATATATTTATGAAATCCAATTCCATAAATATATACTTTAGTAACTCCTTACTAAAGTGGTTGGGCCCAACTCTCTGAATAACCAAACCCATTAAACTTATCTCAGGGGAATATTTTATATCTCCGTTAAGAGATTATGAATTCCATCTTGAGAATATATGTTCCATCAACACTAAATGCAACTGCCTAACATACTGAGGTTTTGACCGTAACTTATAGATCTCACTCCTGATATATCAAAGCAACCTACATCTCATGATCAGGTCCATTATTCTCTTAGAATTTAGAGTTGATGTAAATAGAAGTCATGAAATTTATTATTCATTTGACAGACGTTAGGAGAATAATAAATCTTACAGCGGTCCAGTTCAATATGTCTTAACTCTTAAAACATATCAACATACCAACTAGAAATCTCCATTTCCATGATCAAGACAAATCATCTTAGTTGATATGTTATAGTCTTCGCAGATGAAATGCCCAATTTCATCACCGACTACGAACTACATTCTGAGTTTACAAAGAACTTGCGATTTATATCTTCTGTGACTAAATCACATATTATGCATCTCATGGACTAAAATAATGTCCAATTAGTTCATTTATAGATAGTCTCGTATAATTAAATAATTTAATTATTTATGACATGCCAATAAATTAGATTTTAGGGCATAAACCCCAACAGGTTGCGCGTGTGAAACTTTCTTAAGCTTCTCGTGCCTTGATTTTTGTTTTCCTTTTTAGAAAAAAACTGCTCATATCCTTCTTTGTCTCCGCCGTTTATTGTATTTGAGATCTGAAGTTTTCAAAATTCGCTGCACATTTAGTTCGGTAAGACTTCTCTTCTTAAAGCTCCATTAATAATTGATTTTGCTTTCATTAGGTAGGAAACTCCCTCTATTTCTTTCTTCCTTGCTAGACTAAGGGTGTTTCTCGAGCATTCTGGTGGGCAACGACCCCAAGTAGGTTTATTCTTACCTCGTAGTTGTGCGGCCTTTAGGCCTATATCGCTCACCCTCTACCCTTTGATTTGCCATTCTTTGATTTCACATCACTTAGAGATGACCACTGATAAAATGCAATCTCACCTGGTTAGTATGTATCTCGTCAGTATGACGAACAACCTTGAGATCTTGTGTAAAAGAAAACATTAAGTAGATAATGACACCAGTTTGGGGCTTGCCAAGGACCCTCTGATGCTTAAATTAGCTTAAACTATTTAGAAATAAGTAATTTGTAAAGCAATTTGTGTGTGTTTAATATGAATCACTTACTTGTCTCTCCTGGCTTTATATAGCCTTTGTGTGAGTAAATGCCCAATCTGTTGACCTTTCTTACATTGCACCACAGCTGGAGGATTTATGGCTCAATAATGACCATTTAATCCCAGCCCTTTAATGTTTGTAATGGCCATTAAATGCACATCATTGGACGAGGATAATGGCTCTATGCTCATTCATCATTTGGTCATTAAATGCTATCTGGAATTAATTTGCTTGCGCTCATCCATATTTTTACTCGTCATTAACATGGATAGTTTGCAATATGGACGACCATTTTATCGCTATCCGTCGGCTGCCCCCTTTATTCCTTTGTTGTGTCGGCTGCCCCCTTTATTCCTTTGTTTGGACGAGCATAGGAATATGGAAAAGTTTACGTGCCTTCTTTGTATGGGCCACGCGTGTGACGATTTCTCAAGCTTCTAGCGCCTTGATTTTTGCTTTCCTTTTTAGAAAAACTTCTCACATTCTTATTCTTCATCTTCTTCACAGTGTACTATATTTGAAGTCTGAATTTAAAAAAAAAAAAAAAAAAAAAACTCTTGCACATTTAGTATGGTAAGACTTCTCCTCTCAAAGCTCAATTAATTATTGATTTTTCTTTCATTAGGCAGGAAGCTCCTTCTATTTCTTTCTTCTTCGCTAGACTACGGTTGTTTCTTGAGCATTCTAGTGGGCAACGTCCCCAAGTAGGTTTATTCTTACCTCGAAACTGTGCAGCTTTTAGGCCTGTTTTGCTCACCCTCTATTCTTTGATTCGTCATTCTTTGATTTCACATCACTTAAAGATGACCACCATAGAGGATAGGGACACTGAAGTTAGGTCCAGCAAACTCAAAATAGGTTTGTCTTCTAGTAACGAGTCTGTAGATAAAGATTTTGAAATTGTAATGTCGAAGCCTTCACCATCCTCAAAACCCTCTTCATCCTCAAAACCCTTTTTATTTGGAGAAGAAACATTTGAAATCTATAAGGAAAAGATTTCAGTTCCTTGGAGGAGTCGTCACTAGATTACCCCGTCCCAATGAGAAAGCTTGTGCCTTTGTCCACGACGAGGTGAGCTTCTATGAGGTTGCTTTTTCATGTGGTCTCCACTTCCTTGTCCATCCCTTTATCATGAAGCTTCTTTCTACTCTTAACGTTGCCCTGGGCAACTCGTCCCTAATGCTTGGAGGACGATCATTGGCTGCATGTCAATTTGGGTGTCTATCCATGATGGAGATATGATAACTCTAAACGAGTTTCTACGTTTATATCATCTGAAGCCTCCTACCCACTACGGGTAATTTGGGCTTTTACCTTGGAGTAGGGAATCTAGGATCGTCCGTTAGTTTCCTACATCTTTTCGTGACTAGAAATCACAATACTTTTTTGTTTCTGGATTTGGATGGGAAAACAAGACTGACGACCTGTAAGGTGAGGACTTGGAAGAGGAATTTTCCAAAATTCAAGGCTGCCAATAATAAGGGTATGAAAAGTTCATTCCTCCTTGAAATATGTTTAGTACAAAATTCCACGGATTCTTGGTGTGTGGATTCAGGTTGTACTAATCATATCCACAATTCTTTGCAGAGGTTCCAGGAGACCAGAAAGCTTAATGAAGGGGAATTGTTTCTTACTTTGGCTGATGAGAGCAGGATTCCAGTTGTAGTTGTTGGAGTTTTTAATTTATGTTTTAAGTCTAGAGTTCTAATATTGGAAGATTGTCTGTATGTACCTAATGTTTGTAAGAATTTAATTTTGCAACTTATTTAGGTAAACATGGATAATGTGTTATTCTTAAAGACAATGTTGTAATAAAGAAAGGTAAAATGTTTATCTATTCTAGCAATACTGTGGATGGTCTTTATATTTTAACTCCTGATAAGCATGAATTATATAATTCTAAATTAAATAATGAATCTCATGTGAAATCATTAAAGAGAAAGTTTCCTTCTACTAGTGATGCATATCTTTGGCACATACATTTGGGTCATATTAATTCAAATAGGATTCAAAGACTGATCAAAGATGGTCTCTTAGAGCCATTGGATTTCAATGATTTTCCAGTTTATGAATCTTGTTTAGAAGGCAAAATGACTAAACGATCTTTTAATGCAAAAGGTAGAAGAGCCCAAGAATTGCTATAATTAATACATTTAGATGTATGTGGTCCTACTTCAATCCAAGCAAGAGGTGGCTATGAGTATTTCATTACTTTCACTGATGATTACTTTAGATTTGGTTATGTGTACCTAATGAAACGGAAGTCTGAAGCCTTTGAAAAGTTCAGAGAGTTTAGGGCTGAAGTTGAGAATCAATTAGGTAAACGCATAAAGGCCATTCAATCTGATCGTGGTAACGAATACCTTCTTGGGGTTTTCAAGGATTACTTAACCGAAAATGGGATTGTATCCCAATTGACTGCACCTAGAACTCCATAACAAAATGGTGTAGCAGAAAGAAGGAATAGGAATCTTTTAGATATGGTTAGGTCCATGTTGAGTTATTCGACTTTACCAATTTCTTTTTGGGGATATGCCTTAAATACTACAATGTATCTTCTGAATTTAGTACCTTCGAAGTCTATTACTAAAACACCTGTAGAGTTGTGGAATGGGCGTAAGCCTAATATGAGACATCTCCATATTTGAGGTTGTCCAGCACATGTGTTAAAAGGAAAGTCTAACAAGTTATAGTCTAAAGCAGAAATGGTTTTCTTTGTAGGGTATCCTAAAGGAACTGTTGGAGGTTTATTCTATAGTCATAAAGAAAACAAAGTGTTTGTTAGTACAAATGCCAAATTCTTGAAAAATGACTATATGAATGATTATACTCCAAGAAGTAGAGTTGTGTTGGCTGAAATGAATGAACATGTAAATGAACAACCAATGCATGAAACTAGGGATGATGTGGTTGTATTAGATACACCATAAGATACTACTCATGATATGTCTAGTACACAGGTGCCTCGTCGTAGTGAGAGAATTGTTCGGCCTCCTATAACATTTATAGGTCTGGGAGAAACTTATGAAGCTATCTCAGAAAAGGCTGAATCGAATCCCTACATTTATAAAGAGGCTATGAATGATATAGATGCATATCATTAGGTCAAAGCTATGAAATCTGAATTAGATTCCATGTATTCCAATCAAATTTGGGATCTTGTAAAGGCGTCTAACGGCATTAAACCTATTGGTTGCAAATGGGTTTACAAGAGGAAGAGAGGGATAGATGGAAAGGTTGAAACCTTTAGAGCAAGGCTAATGGCGAAAGGTTTACACAGAAAGAAGGTATTGATTATGAAGAAACCTTTCACCAGTAGCAATGCTTAAATCTATCAGAATTCTCTTATCCATTGCTGCTCATTATGATTATGAGATTTAGCAAATGGATGTCAAGACTGCATTTCTTAATGGCAATCTTGAAGAAGAAATCTATATGATGCAACCGGAAGGTTTTATAGCAAAGAACTAAGAGCATATGGTATGCAAGTTGAAAATATCCATTTATGGACTTAAGCAAGCATCTAGGTCATAGAATATCAGATTTGATCAAGCAATCAAGTTATTTGGTTTTGAACAAAATCTTGATGAACCATGTGTGTACAAAAGATATCAAGACAAAGTAGTAATGTTCCTAGTGCTTTATGTTGATGATATTCTACTCATTGGAAATGATGTAGGGGTAATGTCATCGATAAAGGTTTGGTTGTCAAGCCAATTTAATATGAAGGACTTGGGTGAGGCTAACTTTATTCTAGGGATCAAGCGTTGGCGAGATCGCAAGAATAAGATGTTAAGCTTATTACAAGATGGATCTATAGATAAGGCTCTAGAACGGTTTAGCATGCAAAACTCCAAGAAAGGATTACTTCCTTTTAGACATGGAGTTCCTCTGTCTAATGACCAAAGGCCTAAGACTCAAGAGGAAGAAAATATGATGAGACAAATTCCTTAAGCTTTCGCAGTAGGAAGTCTCATGTATGCCATGTTTTGTGCTAGACCTGATATCTGTTATATAGTTGGCATGGTCAGCTGATATCAATCAAATCCTGGACCAAAACATTAGCAAGATGTAAAGCATATTCTCAAATATCTACGAAGAACAAGAGATTATATGCTTATTTACCGGTGTGAGGATTTAATTCCCATTGGCTATACAGATTCAGATTTTCAATCAGATCTTTATTCCAGAAAGTCCACTTCAAGTTGTGTGTTCACCTTGGGAGGTGGAGCCATAAGTTGGAAGAGTGTTAAGCAATCTTGTATTGCAGACTCCACCATGGAAACTGAATATGTTGCTGCTTGTGAAGCGGCAAAGGAAGTTGTTTGGCTCAAGAAATTCCTTTCTGATCTTGCTATTGTGAGAATAGGGCAAGTTCCTATCACATTGTTTTGCGACAATAGTGGAGCAGTTGCACAATCTAAAGATCCAAGAAATTATAAGAAAGGAAAGCATATTGAGAGAAAGTACCACATTATTTGAGACATTGTTGCTCGTGGAGATATAGTGGTAGCAAAGATTGAAAGTGCAAATAATCTAGCGGATCCCTTCACTAAAGCCTTGTCTCAAAGGAATTTCAAGTCACATTTAGAGGGAATAGGAGTTAGATTAGTGCACAATAGTCTTTAGGGCAAGTGGGAGATTGTTAGGATTGGTGTCCTTAAATCCTATTATATGATGCTATGTACGTTATTATGTATGACTTAATGTTGTGATTAATAAAGTTGTTTTATTATTATCTAAAATAATGGTAACATGAATATTCGGACATTATCATATAGTCCATGAGATACATAGTATGTGATTTATGTGAAAAGTCACAGAAGATATAAAACACAAGTTCTTTGTAAACTCAGAATTTTAATTCGTAGTCGGTGTTGAAATTGGGTGTTTCATCTGCGAAAACTATAACATATCAACTAAGATGATTTGTCTTGATCATAAAAGTGGAGACTTCTAGTTGATGTGTTGATATGTTTTAAGAGTTAAGACATATTGAACTAGACCGTTGTGAGATTTCTTATTCTCCTAACAAATGTCAAATGAATAATAAATCTCACGACTTCTATTTACATGAACTCTTCATCCTGAGAGAATAATGGACCTAATCATGAAGTGTAGGTTACTTTGATATATTAGGAGTGAAATCTAAAGACACGATTAAAGCCTCAGTACGTTGGGCAGCCACATTTAGTGTTGATGGAACATATATTCTCAAGATGGAATTCATAGTCTCTTAACAGAAATATAAAATATTCTCTTGAGATAAGTTTAATGGGTTTGGTTATTCAGAGAGTTAGGCCTAACCACTTTGGTAAGAAATTACTAAAGTATATATTTATGAAATTGGATTTCATAAATATATGATTAATAACTTAAATGATTAAACCTGATACTCAAGGATTAAGATGTAGTAATCTACAAAGTGGCAGTCTATATTCATGACTTTGTATTACTACGAATATTTTATGAAAGGGTTGCATGTACAGTAAAGTCTTGGGATATATTTTATTTATAAGACCTAGAATGCAATTATATTTATATAATGGTATTAAATATAATTAATGGTAACTCTGGACTTGTCAAGAGTTGACAAAAAAGCCCAAGGCCCATTAGAGCTAGTGTCTTATTTGTTCCCTTTTGGTCCCTCTCCAAGCCACATGCTAGAGCCCAATTGGAAAGGCCCAAAAGGCTAACCCAATTAGATAATCAATTATAAGGAGAGAAACATACAGAATTTAGCAACCAGCAAGTTACATGAAATGGTTTGTATGTGAGTGTTGGACACTCTTTCATTCTCCCTTGAATAAATACATAGAAACTGATTTAGAGACCACACTTCTTAGGCGTTAGTGGAATTGGAGTGAAGATTAAAAGTGTTCCCGAATACTTCTAATCTTTGGTTTTGAAATTCACCACACCAAGGTACACTCTCTTATTCTTATATTCTGAAATTTACATAGTACATGTCATCAATTGCAAATGAAGTAAATCTGTTAATTTTTCGCTGCGTATGTTTTGTATGTGATACAAACATGTATTTTTCCAACACGGATATAGGCTAGGATGCAGGGTTGAAAGGAAAAGCTTCTATCCCAAGCTAGAAAGGAGATCATGATTAAGGCTGTGTTCCAATCTATCCCAGTTTACTCGATGAGTGTTTTTAAGTTACCGGTTGGCTTGTGCAAGGATATTGAAGCTATGATTCGAAAGCTTTGGTGGGGGAATGGTAACTCAAAGAAAATTCATTGGATTAAATGGAGTTCTCTCTGTTCTTCAAAATCTATTGGAGATATGGGCTTTTGGGATTTCCAAAAGTTTAACAATGCTATGCTTGCTAAACAAGTTTGGCGTCTTCTCCATCAAAAAGAAACTCTATTGTACAAAGTTTTTAGTGCTATGTATTTCCCGAATGGTAGTATTCTCAAGGATGCTATACATCCGAAGTGCTCTCATGCGTGGAGGAGTATTTTGCAAGCGCGAGATGTTATCAACAAAGGAGCTATTTGGAGGGTGGGGAATGGGGAATTAATTGATGTTTGGAAACACCAATGGCTGCCTGATCCAGCTTACAGCAAGATTCTCCTAGAATGGGTTCTCCGATGACTCAAGTTTGTGATTTATTCTATCCTAACACTAGGATTTGGGATCTGGGGAAATTGGAGAGGTGTTTTCTGCCTTGGGAAGCCAAATTGGTGGGAAGGATTCTTGTTAGTGAAGGGTGGGATGAGGATATCTTGATTTGGCCTTTCACTTCAGACAGCAAATAGTGTTCGGAGTGCTTATCGAATGCTCATTGATATGGAAAATCTCACTTTGCCAAAGCTCTTCCTCTTCGGCTCAATCACAAGATGTTTGGAAGAAAATTTGTGAAGAACTCTCTCCCTACCAAGATGGATCTAAAGGCATGACATATCCTTGTGGATGATACTTGTGATGACTATGGAGATCACGCGGAGTCTATTATCCATTGCTTGTGGCTATGCAATCAACCTCATTCGGTATAGTTGTCTGATCCGTGTTTCAGTTTCTTGGTTCTTAAGAAATTCAAGTCCTTTATGGAGATTCTGGAGGCTCTATTCAATGAAGGTTTGGCCTATAGTTGTGCTTTTTTTGCTACGGTGGCTTGGTGCCTGTGGCAGAGGTGGAATAGAGTCAAAGTGCACCAGCCCTCTTAGTCGTTGCATATTATAGGGGATAGAGCTAAGGAGTTGGTTTGGGAATTTTGGGATGTCCATCAGAGGGAGTTGCAGGGACCTGCTCGTCAACCTCCAGTGTGTTGGTCACCTCCGCCTGAAGTTTGCTTCAAGGCAAATTTTGATGCTTCTCTCTTTGATGGGACGAACAGTGTTGGGATAGGGGTGATGGTCAGGGATCATTTGGGCTGTATACTTAGGGCTTTGAGTCAACGAGTGAACTTAATCCATTCAGTGGATACAGCTGAAGCATTGCCAACTAGACGAGCTGTGGTGTTGGCAGGGCAGCTGAGTCTTTTTAACGTGATTTTTGAAGGTGATTGCCTCCGTGTTATACAGGCTCTTCAGTGCTCGGGTTGGTGTAAAACTTTGTTTGGTCACATTATTGAAGAAGCTAAGAGTCTTAGGCGTACTCTGAGGCACTGTTCGTTTCAGCATGTTCGTAGGGATGGGAATAAGTTAGCTCATAGTTTAGCTAGAAGAGCAATTTTATCTACAGACACTAATGTTTGGGTGGAAAAACTACCCTTTGAGTTGAATGATGTATTCCAATCGGATTTGCCTCAATTTTTTAAATAATATTTCGCTTATCTTTTTCTCAAAAAAAAAAAAGTATCTCCTATGCATGCTCAATGAGGCGGGCTTCACAAGTATGTGGGTCCCACGCCTACAAGACCTACAAGCTTGTGAGAGGTTAGCTTCATAGAACGGGCTTATAAGAAAATTTGTGGTGGGTGAAAGGGTGTATATTTGAGGAAGGTATCTCCTGTGGCAGCCTCTTTCTAATTGACATGTGGATCCCACGTGTTAGTGAGAAAGAGAGCACATAAGCCTAACACATGAAAATTTCTCATATTATTGTCTTTTGTCATTTGTGTAAGTATGTTTCATAATTTATTGTTTTGTCCACCCATCCAATTCCCAGAAAACTAGCTAACGCATTAGCATCTTACCCTTTGTATTAAAATATAAGAAAAAAAAATACATGAACTCACGCAATGTCAGTTGAGCCAAAACAACTTAGATTAGCAATAATCTTTATGGTTAACAAAATGTAGACTTTTTATGGAGCCAACATTTAAGTCGATGTTAGGAAATATATATGTTTGCATCGCAGACAAAACATATGCAGCGGAAAATAAACAGATCTACTTCATTCGCAGTTGATAACATGCACTATGTAGGTTTCAGAATATAAGAACAAGAGAGTGTACCTTGATGCAGTAAAATTCAAAACCGAATGAAGAAGTACTTGGGAAGACTTTCAATCTTCACTCCAATTCCACTTGATGCCTAAGATGTGTGGTCTCTCAATCAGTTCTATGTTTTCTAGAGAGAATATGAAAGATTGTCTCTCTTCTTATATCGTACTATTTCATTCATTAAACATACAAACCATTTTATTCTAAATAAAATTCTGTATATTTCTCTCCACATAACTGATTATCTAATTGGGTTAGCATTTTGGGTCTTCCCAATTGGGCTTTAGTGTGTGGCTTGGAGTGGGACCAAAAGGGAACAAATAAGACACTAGCTCCAATGGGCCTTGGTCTTTTCTGTCAACTCTTGACAAGTCCAAAGTTACCATTAATTATATTTAATACCACTATATAAATATAATTGCACTCTAGGCCTCATTAATAAATTATATCCCAAGACTTTATTATACATGCAACCCCTTCATAAAATATTCATAGTAATACAAAGTCATGAATATAGACTGCCACTTTGTAAATTACGACATCTTAATCCTTGAGTACCCGGTTTAATCCTTTTGAGTTATTCACCATATATTTATAAAATCCAATTTCATAAATATATACTTTAGTCTTACTAAAGTGGTTAGGCCTAACTCTCTGAATAACTGTACCCATTAAACTTATCTCAAGGGAATATTTTATATCTTCGTTAAGAGACTATGAATTCCATCTTGAGAATATATGTTCCATTAACACTAAATGTGGCTGCCCAACATACTGAGGTTTTAACCGTTACTTTAGATCTCACTCCTGATATATCAAAGCAACCTACATTTCATGATCAGGTCCATTATTCTCTCAGGATTAAAAGTTCATGTGAATACAAGTCGTGAGATTTATTATTCAATTGACAGTCGTTAGGAGAATAATAAATCTCACAGTGGTCCAGTTCAATATGTCTTAACTCTTAAAACATACCAACATATTAACTAGAAGTCACCACTTCCATGATCAAGACAAATCATCGTAGTTAATATGTTATAGTCTTCGCAGATGAAATGCCCAATTTCATCACCGACTACGAACCAAAATTCTGAGTTTACAAAGAACTTGTGATCTATATCTTCTGTGACTAAATCACATAAATTACATACTATGCATCTCATGGACTATTTGATAATGTCCGAATATTCATGTTACCATTATTTTAGATAAAAATAAAAAAACTTTATTAAACACAATATTAAGTTATACATGATTTCTCACATAATATCATACATAATATCATACATAGCATCATACAATAGGATTTAAGGGCACATATCCTAACAGTCGAGACATAAACATACTTATAGAGATTAGAAATAAATTATGAAATCTTTGAATAAACATATAAGTTCATGAATGTACAAATATATATATATATATATATATAAATATATATATATATATATATATATACGTGTGTGTGTGTGTGTGCGCGCGTGCGCGTGTGTACACCTCTCTCTCTCTCTCTCATGGATTAATAATGTCTTTTGACCTCATTAATTGTGAAACGATAAAATGAAACATTTTATTTTTTTAACTAAACCGAAACACTGTACGATATGGTTTTGATAACTTTGATCAATGGTTTTTGGGTCACATTGTATGGGGTGGAAGGGCAAGCAAAGGATGAAATATTTTCAAGAATCAAAGGTAAATTACACCAATCTCCTTTGAGAATTATTGAAATGACCTCTCACTAAATATTTGTACAAGTGACCCTTCCCCTTAAGCACTTACTAGAGCGCGTGCTTAGAGGCTCTTTTATTTTTTTTAAGGTTAATAATTTTCATTCATCATAATTCACGATTGTTTCATTCTTCAATCACAAAAATACCTAAAGGTGTGATAAGATTTAAACAAAGAAATAAATTATTTTACCTACAAACGCATAATTTCATCACACCTCTAGATATTTTTGTGATCGAAGGATGGAACAATTGCGAATTATGATGAATGAAAATTATTAACGTTAAAAAAACAAATAGAAGAGCCTTTAAGCAAAACCCAAACCACTTTTCTTAATCTATCAAATCAACTTGCAAATAAGTTAAAAAGTGAGTTACTAATGGTAATATTTTGGTTGTTGGAAAAAAAATTCTCAACAAATTGCTAATAATAAATATTTCAAATTTCCTTTAATTTTATATGATTCCCATTCTACAAAAGAAATAAAGGAGTATTATAGTGCAATCAAAAAATAATAATAAAGAAGATATAAAAAAATAGGAACAAATTTATTTTGTGAAGGTTTGAAAGAAAAAGGAGGGGGGGGGGGTGTTGGAGGGGACACGAAAAACATGTGAAAGGGATTTTAGTCCTATAAACTATTAGTAAATCTATAAATGTAACTCTTATTTTAGAAGAGCAAAAAAAACTTATTAAATTAAATCAATTGTTTATACTGACCTAGAATTTTCACTTAAAAAGATCCATTCTTATCTATGTTTAACAAAATACCAAAGTAGATTTTCACCTAGAATATTGAATAAGAATATTTGCACGTTAGCAAATTACCAATCCATTAAGCTACAAACTTTGAAAACAAAAATACACATAAATTTCAATTAACTGAACTTACCTCTTTCGCTCGTTGTATTGTTTATTATTAGATTTAGGTTGCTTCAAAGGTTTTTCCTTTCCACCTACAAAAGAAAATAAAAAGAAAAACCCTTTTTTACACAGACATGAGATTTTTTAGGAAAAGTGAGGGTTAAGAAGAGAGACAAATGTAATTGCTACATAATATAAATGATCTCTAATTCTTTGAGAAAGTTTAATCTTATATATATATATATATATATATATATTTTTTTTTTTTTTTTGATAAACATAATTATTTCTCTCACTAATTGATGGTTGTAAAAGCAATTTAGAATTACATATTATTTTATACTTGAAATAAATTAGGTGGAGAGCAAAAAAGAAACTTAGTCTCAGTTGCAAACAGATCTTCTACATTTCTATGGATGGTTATGGATGGCCTGCAATGTGTTAATAACTTGACTTTGGCTATGGTTTGCAAGTACTGATAGTCTGCATGTGAAAGTTATCCATATAAAAAGTGCCTGATTGGTACTAGATTTTCGTGGCTAATGGAGAAAAAGATAAAGAAAAAGGGATTAAAAAAACATGTGAGATTAGTGAAAAATTACGGAAACAAAATACACAAATTAATCAATTAATAATTTCAATAATGTCAAAGAAAACAAACCTTTCTGAAATTGGAGATTGTGATAAAGTGAGCAAGAAATTGAGGCAATATAAAAGTCTGTGGATATTGCAAAGAAACTGAAAAAGAGATGTGTGAGATATTTTTAAATAAAGATAGTGTGTACTAATTTTTATGAAAAAGATGCGTCAAAAGTGTGTGAAATATATCTTTTTCATGTGAAATAAGATAATATGTGCTAATTTTTAGGGAAAAAATAATGTGTTTTTGAAAAAATATTTTTACAGTAGTCCACTAATGGTGCGTTTTTCAGCAGAAAAAAAGAAATAAGAAGTAAGAAATAAGAAATAACACCAATGGTGCTAAAAAGTAAAAACTTACATGATATGTATCAGAGAGTTTTTTTTTTTTTTTTTTTTTTGAGAAGAATATATATTAGAGAGTTGGAACAAAAGTTTAGGAACAAATAGTTGGTAAATTGCTTAACAGTAAGATATAGGAGTATTAGAGAGTTGGAACTAAAATTTAGGACCAAGTAGTTTGTAAACTGCTTTTTCAAATTTTGCTAAAATTTAGGAGTTTTTAAATTAGCAATTATATATATATATATATATATATATATAACCCTATTATTTAAGTATTGTAAACAGGTAAATTTGAGAGTATTTTAGGTATCAAAATTGAGGATCCCAAACAAAGCAATCCCCTTAAATAGTAGTATAGATAAATATTACCGAAATTTTCACACCTGGATTTTCTTAACAAAATATTTTATCTATAATAAAGGACCTAAATTATGGATGAAATGACATTCTCCTCTTTTGAGATGGGTGACGTCTAAATATTATCCTTGTACAAATGAATAAACATAAAGTTGAGCACTAGCATTAGATGTGCTAAATGCTAAATTTTTTGCATTTAGCACACCAAACACCAAAAAGCATGCTCCATTGGATGTTCTAAACTTAAAATAATTTATCATGGAGTTACATTTCCCTTCTACTAGTAGGACACTATAGCAATACTACTTGATTTTTAATTTTTTTTTTCCTATTTTCTCTCTTCTCTCTCTCATATCAGACGTTTCATCTCTCTCTTTTTCTCTCCTCACTACTCTTTCTTGTCCTTCTCTCTCTAATGGTGGTTTGGTGGATTTTTTTTTGCAAAATAACACCATTTTGCTAATAATTTGTTAGTTAGCAACATTTCCAAACTATTTAGAAAACTAACATCTCAAATCTCTTAGACTTGAGTTCACTATAGTAACTCGAGCCTCAAAGACTCAAGTTTCATGTGTTGCCACTGCTGATGTGGACTAAAATCCATGTGGAACTTGAGTTCTAGTTCCCACACTAAATCCTGTTCTTCCTTCTTTTCTTCTTTCCTTCTTTTTTTTTTTTTTTTTCTTTATTAAGACCCAAATCAAAGATTCAGAAAATACCTAAAACCCAAAGCAAATCTAGGTTAGAGAGAGAGAGAGAGAGAGAGAGAGAGAGAGAGAGAGAGAGAGAGAGAGTGTGTGTGTGTGAGAATCCAAGGTGGAGAAGTCATCCTTATGATGGTGGTGGCTGGGATTTGCCGTTAGATAAAGAGAGTCGGCTTGAGAGAAGAGAGTTTTGGTTCGGGTTCAAAGATATGAACTTGAGATTGGACCACCACTGATGGTTGCGATGATGGTTGGAGAAGAGCTAAAGAGGCTCGCCATGGAAGTTCATTCCTCGCCTGGAGCCTTCGCTGCCTGGGGCCTAGGTTCAATTTGAATTGCTGCTTAGGTTCAGTTCGAACCGTGGGAGTTGCATCGTTGCTTCTTTGTGTTTGTTGTTTTTGTTGCATCATTGTCTAGGTTGCTGGTTGCTTCATTCTTTAGGTGATTTGTTGTCTAGGTTGCTTTTCTGGGTTGCTAGTTGCTGTGATTTGTTCTTTAGGGAAGATTCGAGTTCCACAAGGATAATTTTCCACTTCAGCATTGCTAGCACATGGAACTTGAGTTGCCATAGTGAACTCATCAAGTTGAGAAACTCAAGATGCTAGTTTTTTAAATAGTTTGGAAACGTTGCTAACTAAAGAAATTGTTAGCAAAATTATTTTATTTTGCAAATATTCCCTTGTGATCCCTAAGGATTCCAATGTTGGTGGTGGATCGTGGTAGCTTGGGTTCCATGAAAGAAAATGGTTGGATTTGATGTTGGTGGTGGTGCTAGGTTGATTTTTTATTCCTTCATTTTCGATTGATTTTTGGTGGTGGTGAGATGTCGATGGTGGGGCCGAGTTGTGGGTGTGTTTACGTTTGATTGTTGGGTTGTATGTGGTGGTTGTGGATTGGCTTTGCTTGGTTGATTTTCACTGTATTTGTGTTTGATTTGTTGATGTTGGATTTGGTTTGGTTGATATGGGATTGATGGAGAGATGGAGCAATGAGATGAAGAAAAACATTGGGTTTAGTTGATTTGGGTTTTGAGAAGAAGAGAAAAGTGAATTAGGGGAGGAAGAGAGAGCTTCAGAGAGAGAGAGAGAGAGAGAGAGAGAGAGAGAGAGAGAGAGAGAGAGAGAGAGAGAGAGAGAGAGAGAGAGAGAGAGAGAGAGAGAGAGTGTGTGTGTGTGTGTGTGTGTGTGTGAAATGAATGAAAGGGGGGGCGGGTTTCGGTTGTTTGTATTATTTTTTAATGGATTGGTTGGTTATCTTTATATATTAAGAGGATTCAGAAAATTAGTTATACATTCAAAAAATGTCAAAAATACTCCTAAGCTAATTTAAAAATCCTTATTCTTAAAAAAAAAATAAAAAATAGGGTTAAAATTGTAATTCAACAAAATTAAAAAAAAAAAACTACCAAAGAAACATTTTTCATAAAAATTGGCACTCTCTATTTAAATATATTTTACGCACGTTTGATACATTTTTTTTCCCTAAAAACTAGCACATACTAAATCCAGCAGTTTACTCTATTTCAAATCCTAAATTTTAATTTCTTAAAAATCCCTTCCTATGTAATCTCACTAATAATAGATAAATTCAAATTGAAAAAATTACATTAAACTCAAAATAAATTAATAAAGAGTCTCATCGCACATGCAAAACGCATGTGATGAGGTTAATATTATTTAATGTGTTGAATATTAAAATAGAAGATGAGATATATGATATATTGTTAAATGATATGTTAAAGTAAATAAAGTATTTTTTTGACATGTTAAAATGTAATTTTTTTTTTTTTTTTAAGTTTCAATGCTGGTGCTAAATGGATGCATGACTTACATAAATCTTAGCCCTACAAATAAAAAATGGGTTTTGCTAACATAAGCTCTTATGACATATATTAGTAAATTATTTTAAGAATTTTTTTTATAAAAAATTGAAAAAGTAACTAATTTTTTGATAATTTTTTTGAAATTTTTCATAAAAAATTTCATAAAATAAATGATTAAGAGCATATTAAGTTCTTGGATGGTACATTTTATTTTATTTTATTTTATTTTATTTTATTTTTTTATTTTTTGTGGGTTGCTGTTGAAGAGAGGACATTTTTAAAAGAAAAGAAACCAAGTACTAGGTTCTTTCAAGGCACTCCAAGTGCGTAGGAGGTTGGTGGCTTTCAGCATCACAACACTCTATGCTTCAAAACTGCCTATTTTGACGCCATTTCCTTGTAAAAAAAAGACTAAAAATCTAAAAACGCAATGGCTCGCTCCTCCTTGCTGTTATACTACTTCTCAGGCTCAGGCTTGTTCAGAAGTATCTTCTTCTTCATCCCCACAACCTTAGCTCTCACAACCTCTCTCTTCATTCTCTTCTGCATATCCACCACCTCTAACCTCTTCACCCATTATCATCCACCTGACCCATCCTTTTTAGGCCTCAATTCTCCATTTGGGTCTTCAACTTTCTCTCCCCATACTCGCCAAACCGTCTCTATTTCATTTCACAATCATTCCAAAACACCCTTTCAATTTCAAGTGCCCCAAATTGTTCATTTGGGAGAAGGAGGATTTGGAAGTCAACGCCCTCTAGAACCTCGATTACCCCCAGATGGTCATGGTATGTCAATTTTGGTTTTTTCTGCTTCTGGGTCTTACTTACTTGTCTGAAAGTATTTCTATTGTGTGTGTGTGTGTGTGTGTGTGTGTTTTAATGGGTTTTGTGTGAATTTTACTCTGTGTGTATTGTTTACTATTTTTGGAAAGTTGGAATCTTTGTTGTAAACCAAGGCAAAAAATAGAAAGCTTGTAGCTGGGTTCACTGGCATGTAAATTCTGATATTTGTGCTTTCTTCTTGTATTTATTTGGTATTTCCTATGGACTTTGGGGTGGGATTATTGTTTATAAACCTCTGCTAATGGGTGATGGAAAAAAATTACTATTTGATTTTCTTGGCAAGGATTTTCATTGTCTTGAAATGGGAAATTAGAACCTCCATCAACTTTGCCTAATACAACCTCTGGCATTGTTGAGGTTAGTTCTTCAATCTGTTTTTCAAACCAAAACAACATCAATAATAAAAGGTTTTTGTTCTCCTTTTTTCCCTACGGTTCTGAGAAAATTAGTAATATATTTACTATTACAGCTTTGCCTAATACAACTTCTGAGAAAATTACTAATAGATTTCTTGGCAAGGAATACAACTTTTGTCTTATAGAAAGATGAAAGTTGTGTTTTGTAAGTCAAAGTCCAACTGCAACTTCCATTTTAATAAAACTTAAAATTGCCTTTTGGTCACATTTAAGAAAAATTTGTATGACTACCCTTGAAATTAGCAAATTTCTTTTTTACTTTATTTATTGCATTGATAGTTGAAGGTCAATTTGATCCATCTGCATGATGAGATCAGAGTTCGGTCTAATATATAGAATATAAATATCTTGCAACTGAATGACCTTGTATCATGTATGCTTCGAAGGACCCTTATACATCCATCTTTGCTCTAAATAGATAAAAGTGACCTTCTGTAAAATCTACGAGTGCTTAATAGATAACTTGTCTGTACTTAGAACAGATTTTTTTGGCTGCATCAGGTTTAAAAAATTGAATTTGATTGTGGCTCTCTTAGCGTTTTTTTCCCCCCCAACAAATACATTCTTTATAAGCAATAACTTCACTAAGAACAAGATGATAGAAAAAAAAAAAAAAAAAAAAAAAAAAAAAAAAAAAAGGTCCTATTTTTAAGATATGTTTATGATGCTATGGAATTTTTGCTACTTGCTTATGTTGTCTTATGGTGGATATTTTGTTTGAGGACTAGGACACTTTTATTAAAGCAAGGTTAGCTGATTCTGCACTCTCATCTTGTATTTGTTAGTGTTTTGTGTCATATGAATAAATTTCCGGAATATGTCCAGCTTCAATGGAGTCAGTCATGCAATACAGTGGGTATTATCCTCATAATACAAGGTTATTAAATATGCCGATTAAATCAGAGGTGTGAAATATTTTAGTGAGTCAAACTAGGAGAGTGTATAATAGTATCCAACTTGATGGATATTTTTTACAGTAGAGGGATCTGTCACATTCAGATGAGTTCACCTGACCATTTGCACTGTAAACAATTTTTGGCATGAGTTGGGTGAGTGGGAGGTTGAAGAACTTCAATTAATGATCATGATCTTTATTTCTTAATCCAAAAGTTTGGAAACTGTTTTTTATGGTTCAGGAAACTATGTGAATTACAACGAGGTGTACCATGATAGAGATATCTTTGTGGAAGACTATAAGGAAATGAATAGGAGCTTTAAGATATATGTTTATCCTCACAGGCGAAATGATCCGTTTGCAAACGTGCTGTTGCCAGTGGGTTCTGAACCTGGGGGTAATTATGCTAGTGAAAGTTACTTTAAGAAGGTCCTTATGAGTAGCCATTTCATCACAAAAGATCCAACCAAGGCAGATCTTTTCTTTCTGCCTTTCTCAATTGCAAGGTTGCGGCATGACCCCAGAATTGGTGTAGGAGGTATCCAAGATTTTATTAAAGATTACATCCTCAATATTAGTCAGAAGTACCCATATTGGAATCGGACAGGTGGGGCTGATCATTTCTATGTTGCCTGTCATTCCATTGGACGGTCAGCAATGGATAAAGCAAATGAAGTGAAATTCAATGCAATTCAAGTTGTGTGTTCTTCTACCTATTTCCAACCTGGGTACATTGCTCATAAAGATGCATGCCTGCCACAAATTTGGCCAAGACAAGGAGTCCTCCCTAATCTTTCTTCATCAAACAGGTGAGTTTGGTTTTTATTTTTATTTTCTAATTATCATTTATTTTATACTGGAAATTTTATGAAATTAGAAATTTATAAATCCTCTATGTCAAAGTTTAACAAAGGTTGAGGATATTTTACAATCTCAGAAAGCCAGTATGAAAAGTCATCTTGGTTTATAATTTATTATTTATTTGTTTTTTAAGAAGGGCATTTGGGTAGATGACAGCTTTTAAGGCATTATATGTTATTCAGCTTATAGTTATTTAACATTTTCCCTCCCCATCTCCCCTCAAAAAGAGGGGGAAAGAAAAAAGAAAATAGAAAAAGGAGTTATATCTTAACTGACTGCACATCTCTTAGACTCAAAAAACCAGATGCATTTTGTCGTATCTGTCATGTGTGGTTAGATTAACTATTATTTTTATTCTTGAGTGACATGCCCATGTAAACATGACCACTCTAATTAGTAGGAAAAGTCTGTCTCTACTTTTCCTTTTGGTCTATTCTTTATGCTTAGCTATAAGCAATCCTCTACTTAAGTATAGGATGTAGAACCACTTGAGAAATCTCCTAGGTTAGTAGGTTGAAAGTATCTACAGTGGTGTATCTCTAGAGTCATTTCTTTTTAAACAAATTATTTGAATCATTTGTACTTCATTGAAGGTCTGATTATGCAATTCAAGTTACTTTCCCCACCATTATCACGTAAGCATCTTAAAGTTGGAATGACTTTCTCAGATTTGCCCCCCAAGAAAATAAAGCTATGGCCTTGAAAAATCACCAACGAAACACCTCATTTAGAAGCCCACCTACTTTGAAATTTAAACAATTAACCCCATAAGGTAGCAAATTTGACTGGATATTATGCCTCATTAAGCAGAGATCATTAGATCAAATCTCCTCTTCCCCCTCTTGGAGCCAAAACTTATTAAAAAGAAAGGTTTTTTCCCCATGCAAATTGGCGTGCACAAATACAGTCTAGGATTTAGTCTCTTTCAATTTGGGGGGGGGGGGGGGGGGGGGGTGGGGGGAAGTAAGGCTACCTACAAACTAATTCTCCCAAACTATGCAAAAGCTAGAGCCTTGTGCATTGGGTACAACCTTTATCTCTAATCTCCCAATTGTTTATCTTATCTTTTTAATCCCTTGATGTCAATTGTCAAGATGGTCAGGTTGAGTAAGTATCAGATCATTGGGATCTCTTTTGATTCTCTGCTTTTTTTTTTTTCATTCACCATTGAGAAGGGTCAAAAGACAATATTTGAGTTTCTTTTCTTTTACTTGTGTTGGAATTTTCTTTCGGCATCTGCTGACCATGATCAACATTTCTTCATCAGAAGATGTTTTTCATTCTCAGTTTTTTCTCTTTTCCTTTACCATTGCAAAAGGTCAAAAAATAATATTTGGCTTTCTTTTCTCTCATTTTTGTCTTGGAATTTCCTTTCTGCACCCACTGAAGGAGATCAACCTTTATTGTTTGATGTAGTTTGTAGTGGAGTTTAAAAAAAGGAAGTTATTATTGAAAAAATCCATTTGAGTTGGAGTAGATCTAAGAATCCAATTTTATGTTCCTTCTTTGTTCCAGGCAACTGAACACTGTGAACAGATTGTTAATTCCTTTTCTAGGCAATTAAGCATAGCATTTGCACATGCTGCATAAGCTAGCATTCCTAGTATAAGACCTGTGAAATTGTTGATTGGGTCGATTGTCAACCATTTTTATTGATAATTCTGCACCTTTTAGGGGAAAAAGTATTTTCCCCTTCTATGTTTGGGGTAATTCACAAGTCCCTCCCTTATCTTTGAAACCAAATAATTTCGCCCTTTATGTTTGGAAAATGAGCTAATGCCCCAATATGTTACTTTATCAATTAAATCCAATGGAATCACAATGATTACAAATGCTATCCAAAAAATCAACTATGCAATCCTCAACTTTTTCTCTTCCTAGTGGTATCCAACTAATAATTTCTTCAAAAAATTCCATTGGATTTAATTGAGAAAGTAACGGATTTGGGATATTTGCTCATTTCCCAACATAGAAGGGGAAATTGGTTGGTTTCAAAGTTAAGGGGGAAATTGCGAACTACCCCAAGGGCCCAAACACAAAGGTGGGGAAAGTGCTTCACCCCCCCCCCCCCTCTTTTTTTCCCTAAAAAGATGCAAAATAATAATATATCAATATCATGGCTAACACTCAACAAATCTTCACCTCTAGCCCATGAAGAGTTGTTTTAAATAGTACTCTCTTTGTGAAACATCATTGTTTATTAAAAAAAAAAATGTCCTCTGTCCTTAACAAACGATGTGATTACTTGAGTTAAAATGATATTTGAAAATTTTAGTCAAAATTTCCTTCACAATCATCAATTAGATTCTTCGCAAACCTCACCATGCACCATCCATATCTATCTTCCCTTCTAGCTGGAAAATACTTTATTTGTCAAAAGGTGGCAAGCTTACTTTGTTAAAAAGTACTCTCTCAATCCTTTCCACCTACTTTTTATCTTTGTTTACTATCTCTCAAGCAGTGGCAGCTAAGATAGAAAGAATTTAGAGGAGTTTCCTTTGGGGGGCCTCAGAGGAAGTTTTTAAATATCCTTTAGTTGCTTGGGATAAGGTCTGTTTGCCTATTGAGAGTGGTGGCTTGGGGATCCGGAGGATTGGGTTGTTTAACAAGGCCTTACTTGGGAAGTGGTTGTGGCGTTTTGGGAATGAAAGTAACAGATTATGGTGTCAGGTTATAGCAACCAAATATGGTGAGGGGAGAGGAGGCTAGTGCACTAGAGGGGTAAGAGGTTCTCACGGGTGTGGGATGTGGAGTATTAAGGAAGGCACTGAGAAGTTCTTTAGTCAAATTCAGTATAATGTGGGGGAGGGTTACCATGTTAGTTTTTGGCATGATCCTTGGTGTGGGCTTATTCCTTTGAAGGAGCTTTTTCCTGATTTGTTTGCATGCTCTCTTTCTAAAGAAGCATGGGTCTCTGACTTGGTAATATCCAATTCTGTAGGAAATAGGAGCTAGAATTTACGTTTCCGTCATGGTCCTTAGGATTGGGAGGCAAACACTATTTATTCCTTTTTTGAGCTTATCTATTCCTTTATGCCGAGGGGTGAGGGGGATGATCACTAGGTTTGGAGATTGACCAAGTCTGGGATATTTGATGTGCGCTCTTTTTATAAGCTATTATCAAGTCCCAACACTAGTGAATTTCCTTGGAAGGGCATTTGGCGTGCAAAGTTGCCTAAACGGGTGTCTTTCTTCCTATGGACAGCTGCTAATGATGGGATACTCACCATTGACAATCTTGTCAAGAGAGGTCGGTTTCTGGTTAATAGGTGTTGTTTATGCTACTGCGATAGGGAATCAGTGGATCACTTCCTTCTTCATTGTAAGTTTTCTCATGCCTTATAGAGCGAAGCTTTTGTAGTGTTTGGGATCCAATGGGTAATGCCAAGGTTATTCAGCTCTTTTTTCGAGAAACTGGTTTGGAAGGCATCAGTCGACCGTTTGGAATATGGTCTCGGCATGTTTAATGTGGTTAGTTTGGCAAGAACGCAATACCCGCACTATTGAGGACAAGGAGAGGACATTAGATCGTCTAAAATCTCTCCTTTTTGGTACTCTATTTCTTTGGGCTCGTATTTGGGGGCATACGAATTGTATTTCTTTATCTGATTTTTTAGTTTCTTGTTCCTTTAGTTCTTGATTACTCTGTATCTATTTCTTGTTCAGCGTGCTCACTATCGTGAGCATGATGTTCAATTCTTTCAATATAAAGCCTTATTACTTATCAAAAAAAAAAAAAAAAAAACACTCTTCTCTACCTTTTGCTCCACCATGCAATCTACTTTTTAACTATATCAACTATCAACTTGTATAAGTTCTTGAATGCTTTCTCTCTCTTTATTACCAGCAAAGAGTTATTTTTTACTCCTATTTTAAGCATTTCCTTTCCAACCAATAGTACAGTCACCTAGCTGTCACATGAAGGTTGAAGTGAAGTTAAAAGCAGTACGACTTGATTCTCCTCCTCAATTTTTTAAGTGATTTTCACACACACATTCATAATCAGACATAGTGAAAAGTCTATGTAGCTCCATAATCAATCCTTGTTCCACCATCTTTGACAATGCTTATCCAAAGACATTATTTTCCCATCAAAGGATTTTACCTTGAACTTTGTGCTGGCCATCTATAGGATCCTTAACTAATAAGTTTAATATCAACTTGTGTAAAAAGTACAATTATAAAATAGCAAGCTCTACAAGACACAAAGTATGACATGATTAATTATCTATGTCACAGTTAAATCAACTACCAACAATATGGATTACAAACTATCAACTCTCAAAGTCACATACTTAACCCTCTCAAATCTAGGACCCCAAGTTACACAACTGATGATGCCCCTATACTATCACACTAGAATAATTGTCTTCCAATTCTCACACTATACAAAGTTATACGACCACTCATATCTATAGACCATTTTACTTTTTTTTTTACTGATACGGGATTACTACTCTTATATAGGAGCTATTCCACCTCCTTGTCAATGTGGGATTCCAAAGCTAATAAGGACACCTTGTCTACTAGCTCATAAGTGGGACCCAACACCACGAAATTATAGAATGGAAAGAATAGTCATCTATTTGTTCTCTGATTAACTTCTGAACCAGGTTTCAGTCGCTAACCCTAACAACCAAAGTAGGTTAATTATTATGCTATAAACTATTCTGGCTAGTTTCTGTCTATTCATTTTTGTTTTTTCTTATTTCGCTATTTAGGTAGGGGGAGTTGTATCCATGATATATCAATTTAGCATGCATTGAGATATATTAATCAATATCTATATATTACTAAAAGCTGAAGCGTAACATTTAATATTGTTACGCTCAGGTTGAGTCATATCAGCTGCCATGTCATTACCATTCTTTTTCCTGAATTTGTCCTACAATTTAAAATTAGTTTTCTTAAATTTAAAAATACTAATAAAAGGAAAATAATTCCCAACCTTTGTGTTCTATGGTTACAATTTTAGATTACAGCCCTTTATGTTTCATCTATATATTACTAAAAGTTGAAGCGTAGCATTTATTGTTGCTACGCTCAAGTTAAGCCATATCAGCTGCCATGTCATTATCATTCTTTTTCCTGAATTTGTCCTACAATTTAAAATTATTTTTCTTAAATTTAAAATACTAATAAAAGGAAAATAATTCCCAACCCTTTGTGTTCCACGATTACAATTTTAGATGACAACTGATGTGGGAGACGCAAGAAGATTATTGTTTATTATTATTTATGTTTGCAAGTCAAATGTATTTATATGTTTTAGGTCTTATTAGTTTATTGGGCTTTTAGTATTTTAATTTAGAAGCAAGATTATTTTTGTAATAAGGCAATTAGAGTTTCCTAGGCAACTAGGGTTTCCTAGCCAATTAGAACTAGGGTTTAGCAATCCTTTATAAGCAACCTATTGTACTCCTTGAGAGACAGTTGATATTTTGATGAATGAAAAAATGGCCGTTTGGTCTTTCTTTGGTCTGGTGCTAACTCTATGTCTTACTCTAGGTGCTGACTCCTAGTGGTTTCCCCCGCTTGGTGCTGACTCCTAGCAAGGCTTAGGTACTGACTCCTAGCAAGGCTTAGGTACTGACTCCTAGGTCATATCCTTTATTTTCCTGTTGTTTAGTTTTTGTTCTGGTTGTCCTGTGTCAATTTTGGTATCAGAGCAAATACCGATCTATTTGAAGCATCATCGCAGTCAATCCAGAAAAAAAAAAAAAAAAAAAAAAAAAAAAAAAAAAATCTGTTGAACCACCGTCACAACCCATTAGAAATCCCAATCACCGTTGCTTCTTACCACCACTAGAAGACCCCACAAAAAAATCCTGCCAGCACCACCACCATTGACAATTCGACACAAACATCCCAATCACTCCAAGACCCCAACCCCACAGCCACAAATCCTAAGCCCATACTCAAATCACCAAACCAGTTGCAACCACGAAGACAGAGAAGTTCTATCACCGTTGACCTTGGTTCATCAATTTTTGGTCTTCCTCGCGCCGAAGATCCACCTCCATCGGTTCTTGCTTGCCGTCGTGACTACCGCTATACACACTCACAAGCCCCAGTTGCAGCGACTCACCGCCAGTAGCTTCGATCCCTTCCATCCTTGTCCCGTGCCGCCATGATTTCAGTTTTGCCCATTGTCACACCGTCGTAATCTCATCGGTCTCCATCGATCCAATCTCATGAGGTAACCTACTAGCCTTGTCTAAACCCATTCTTAAAAAAAAATAAAAAATAAAGCTGGCCCGACCCACCTTTTATAACCCAGACCATTTCCAAATCAAAACCCATTAAACTACCCAGTCAAAACAACAAACTCTTTGTACACAGTCACTTGCCTGACCCATTTGTTAACAAGCCCAAAGCCCACATTTTAAAACACTAGTTTTCTTTTCTTTTTCTTTTTTTAAAAAGACCCAGCCCACGATATCCAAACCTGTCAACCAGCCCAATCCCAGCAACTATCTGAGAGAATAGTCTTAGAAGCCCATTCCAACGATTTGTCCAGAGAAAATCACGGCAACTATTTGTTGAAGCACTATTTTAGAGAATCATGACAATATTAGAAGCACCTTATTTTGATGGTTATGAAACTTATCCACGAGATTTTGTCAACTGGATGAATGGGATGGAGCAATTCTTTGAGCAAGTAAATTTTGCAGATAACAAGAAGGTTAGGTATGTCAAGTTGAAGTTAAGAGGTAAAGCACAAAGATTTTGAGAGAACCTTGAATATTTCCGCTATATGAGGTATTAACCTGCCATTAGTGTGTGAGAAGATATGAAAGAAAAGCTTTGTGACAAGTATTTGTCACCATACTATCGAGCTAAGTATCTACCCAAATCTCAGTGTGGTACTTTTCAAGTTGAAGCAAATACGATGAATTCTCATCCTCATTCCATTTTATGTCCTCAGTGCACTTTTGAACAATCTACCAAGGAATTAAAGGAATTATCTGAAAAGCTCATGAAAAATGTTCAAGACCTGATTGCTTAGATGAAGCAAATGAAGACTCAAACCAATTCAATAAGGAAACCAAGGATAATTAATCACAATAAAATTATTGCTGCCCCCATAGAAGACAACATTAATGATGATATGTTGGTAGTGGAGAAACCTCAAGTTACACCAAAGCCTAATGTTGATAAAGACGTACACGCCTCTGCAAGTGTTTCTTTAACATGCGTGCAAGGAAATGAATTTATTGAAAAACAACAAGGTGAAGAGATGGTTTCTAAAGAGAGTATTATATTTGAGGGTGTGCATGATGTGATATTGTAAGCTAATGAATCTACTTTTGATCAACCTTCCATGGTGCACGAAGACAAACAGTTTGCTATAGTAGACAAAGTGGATAACATAGTACTTCCAATGGTTCAAGATAAGGTTATGTTGATTCCACACATTGATTTTGTTATTTCAGAAGAGTTTGACATGGTGGATATCAAGAATTTTCTTTTCTCTATGCTCCTTGAGGTGATTCCAGACTTGAAGCAAATTACTTATCCGCATCCTAATCCTTCAACGCTTTAGAACTCGAGGTCGAGTTTTCTCCAACCAGAGGAGAATAATGCGGGAGACGCAAGAAGATTATTGTTTATTATTATTTATGTTTGCAAGTCAAATGTATTTATATGTTTTAGGTCTTATTAGTTTATTGGGCTTTTAATATTTTAATTTAGAAGTAAGGTTATTTTTGTAAAAAGGCAATTAGGGTTTCCTAGCCAATTAGAATTAGGGTTTCCTAGCCAATTAGAATTAGGGTTTAGCAATCCTTTATAAGCAACTTATTGTACTCCTTGAGAGACAGTTGATATTTTGATAAATGAAAAAATGACCGTTTGGTCTTTCTTTGGTCTACTGCTGACTCTAGGTCTACCCTAGGTGTTGACTTCTAGTAGTTTCCCCCGCTAGGTGCTGACTTCAAGCAAGGCTTAAGTTGCTGACTTCTAGGTCATATACCTTTATTTTCCTGTTGTTTAGTTTTTGTTTTGGTTTTCCTGCGTCAACGACCCTTTGTGTTCCATGGTAACGATTTTAAACAACAACCCTTTGTGTTCTTTTTTTGGTTAGAAAATGGTTTTTGTTGAGAGTGGGATATGAACCCTTTGTGTTCTACGATTACAATATCAAACGGTGACCCTTCAGCTTCTTAACGCTAGCTTTGGCTTT
The DNA here is from genome assembly GCA_033629205.1 of Lithocarpus polystachyus. Lineage (NCBI taxonomy): Eukaryota > Viridiplantae > Streptophyta > Magnoliopsida > Fagales > Fagaceae > Lithocarpus > Lithocarpus polystachyus. Next base: position 22,581,296 of record CM066168.1, on the reverse strand, counting down.
CTAACTCTTTCAGCTCTTCCTCTCCTCAAACTATATTAATAATGAAAAACTTAATAATTCAGTTTAGATATCTCTAAATCCCAGTTGCTATTAACCTCTAATATAAGGATTAGATTAATAATGTTGTTCTTTTTTATTACTGTTTTTTTTTTTTTTTTTTTTAATTTTGTTACTACCTCTTTTGTATTGTGGCTCATATATGAGTTTTTATGTATTTAGATTAGGTATTTGTACTGATATATGATTGTTTGTTTTTATGTTTAAAATTGATTTGGTTTTTTTTTTTTTTTTTAATGTTTGAGATAATAACATTATTGATTTATATTGTGTAATCTGTGTGATAGAGTTTTAGTAGTTAGAAAATTGAATGATAAAGTTTTAGTAGTATTCGTGCCTGCAGAAATTCAATTTGCTAAGGTATTTTAGTAGTTATCAAATTGAATTATAGAGTTTAAAATTCAATACTATATACTCAGAACATGATACTTCTCCTTTTTTCTTGGTCTCCTCGTTTAAGTGAATCACTCCATCATTGAAATTGATTTAAAATTCCTTCTATTAGCTTTCATTGTACTCTTGGCTATATCATAAAAAATTGTTTTTTGATATAATTTTTTTATGGTAATTATCGTCATTTTTGTTGTAGTTGAATCAAAATAAGATTATGCTAGATCTGCATAATTAGTAATTGTTGCGTCTTCATCATTATCACAAGTTTAAGATAGAGATTACACTCATCAATAGCTGTTACGTCTTCTTTGTTGCCAAACTTAATTATCTTAACAAACCTTTCATTTATCTGACTGTACCACATATATTTATTTACTTATGGATTCTATTTGATTGTACGATTTTTATGTCTTTTGATATAAATTAACTAGCTGGTTTGTTAGCCAAACCGCTTACTTCTTTAGTTTTTTTAATCTTTTACTTTGCCTCCAATACTATCATAATTGGTTGTCTCTTTAACAGCATGTTCTGTCTCCATTGCTATATATATATATATATATATATATATATATATATTGTTTTGTAGGATCCAAGCAAGAAAGAGTTTAAGATGCTTGCTGTATTATTCTTTCAAATTTTTTACAGCATGAACAACTTGCGGTATTGAAGTAATTACTGAATATTTTATATTAATAGTTATTTGTAAATAGGTGTTTGACGAAGTTAGAATATAAAAAGATTTAGGTTAAATGGGTAACAATTTTAATTTTGTTAATTTTTGCTTTCTAAATTACTAATAGTGATTTATCATGTTAAATTGTTGTAATTTTATTTATTTTTTCTTTCTAATTTGTGAAGATTAATTCAAATAATTTTGAATAAGTTCTCTGAAATCAAATTCAATACAAAAGAAATTTTGTTAGGGATTTTATAAGGCTAAGGGGAGCTTGAAGATAATATAAATTTTGGTCTCATATAATATACTTATACTGTGAGCTTCAGTTGCTACCAGTAGTATTGTAGTAACTTAGATATAAAACCTTAGATGTAACACAAACAGCTAAGGATAATGACATTCATTAATATTTGTCTTTTAATTAAAATGGTATTTTGCATAATTGTTTTTGCATTCATTAGATTTCATTTTCAGTAATTTTCCTGTGCATCGCACAAATTAGCGACTAGTGTTAATAAAAATTATGTCATCATAGTTTTATTGTTGCTGTGATGTCTGAATCAACTGGAACTTATCTTGCTTCCATTACAAATGAAATTGCAGGAAGAAGCTCGCATTCTTTGCTGGAAAAATTAACTCCCCAGTTCGAGAAAAACTTCTTCAAGTATGGGGAAATGACACCGAGATCTTTGCCCACTTTGGCCGGCTCACAACTCCTTATGCTGATGAGCTGCTTGGGAGCAAATTCTGCCTCCACGTTAAAGGCTTTGAAGTAAACACAGCTCGTATTGCAGATTCACTATATTATGGTTGTGTTCCTGTGATCATTGCCAACTACTATGATCTCCCATTTGCAGACATATTAAACTGGAAAAGTTTCTCAATTAATGTTGCCACTTTAGATATCCCATTGCTTAAAAAAATCCTCAAGAGGTTTAGCTTTGAAGATTATCTAATGTTACAAAGGAATGCGTTGAAGGTGCGAAAACATTTCCAGTGGCACCTTTCCTCTGTTGATTATGATGCATTTTACATGGTTATGTATGAGTTGTGGCTTCGTCGGAGTTCTGTAAGGCTTCACTTGAATGCTTTTGTTCATTCCAATTGATGACGGTAAATTATTCTCAAGTGATTTTTTGTTTCACAATAGCATTTATCTTTTTTATTACTTATTACTGATTAATTTTCTCTATAAAGCAGTTCAGCATGTCATATCAGTAACTCCGGAAAATGTATAAATTGTTAATTTGTTATATGGAGATTGTGAAAGGGAAATAAGGGGTGCAGTTGGCTACACGCCTGTCAAGATCTTCAATTTTAAGATTGCAAGCTATTCCCAGCAGAAAAACAGTGAATCAAAACAAAACAAAAGAACCATTAGGCATGGCATATTGCAGCAGCTATTGCGTGTTTTCTGCACACAGCATTCTACTTATTTCGCTAGGTTTGTGAAACTGCCCTACCGCTCAAAGATAAACTGTAATTGCAGGAGTAAATTATTGAAAACAGATCTATATCAGAGATTGGAAACTTTTAAGTTCTGAACCCTATATAGGTGAAATACCACAATTAAACACATATTTAGGTTTGAAACTTTGAATCCTCCTGAATTAAAATTTGAAGATTTAAGGGGTTGTCATGAACGTTTAACATCTTTTATCATTGCTCTTCTCAACATCATAATTGCCCATTTTAATCCTCCTGGATTAGATTTTTTAAAGATTTAAAGGGGGTACTTATAAACGTTTTCTATCATCATCATTGCTCTTCTCAACATCAATACATCATAATTATCGTGATAATCTTTGAAGTACCCATTTTAACCGAAATAAGAATCTCTAAAATAGCTTATTAGAAGGGGGAAAAAAAAAACTACAATCAGTATCTTCAAGACATGGTTTGTATCATATATGACTTCAGAGAAATTACTAGTAATTTGTAGATAACCAAAGCATTTCATTGTCTTGTTATTTTCTCATCAACTCTTTGCTTTTCTCCAAGTTTTTGTTTCCTTTCTTTAAGGGGCCAAGAATTCCTAGAAACAATGAGAATTGAAACAGTACATGAAATATGACATATTTAAGAGATTAAAAACAAAATCAAAAGGAGCTTTATAAATATGACATTTTTTATATTAGTTTATGGCCATCAAATGAGATGACAAATACATTAGGAAAAATGCTTGGAGTGTTGGAAAAAATTATGAAGTCATGCAATTATATATAAAGTTGTTAAGTATAAGATACTGGCTCATTTGGCCCTTGCCCTGTTTGGTATGTATGTATCTTATCTCATTGTCTTTTTAATGAAAGGAGCATTACCATTTACCAGTATGGCGATTTCAAACAATAAAAAACTAAAAATCAGAAATAACTTTTGATAGAAGCAAGAAATAATTTCCTTAAATTACAACAAGGAAAGTCTGGATACAAAAAAAAAAAAAAAAAACAAAACAGAAAAACAAAACAAAAAAATCAAGAAAAATGAACTAATAAATGTTAAACAATGGTCAATGAAACAATTACAACATACCACCAAACCTTCAACCAAAAAAATCAAGAAAAATGAACTAATAAATGTTAAATAATGGTCAATGAAACAATTACAACATACCACCAAACCTTCAACATCTTCCTGCATGCCAGTATCCAATAAATTAATATTGGGGGGAGGGGGGGGGGGGGGGGGGGGGGGGGGGGGGGGTCGGGGGTGTGGTGTGTTCAATCTCAATTCGACATTTATTTTATTTCTATGCTACTAGTACACAAAAAGACACGTGAATTCAGGTTTGCTTTACTTGAAGAAAATCCAGTGACAATTTAGGTATATATACATAGTCAATAAGTGCATCATGCAGGTTTAATAAATAAATCACTTGTGACCTGACCTTCAACAATATCTTGGGGTAACACCTGCAGGCAATGGTTGGTGTTACAATTCAATAGGCTTCAGTCAAGACCCAAAAAAAACAAAGACTAATTAATTTAACTACCTTTCACAGTTCCAATTCAAGACAATGAAATTGTACCAGGAAGGAAGACGATACAATTTGCTAATTAACAGAAAAAGACCCAGTACCAACAACCTTTTTTTTTTTTTTATCAGAATAATTCACTAAGCTATGAACATTTCCAAAATCTTTAATTTTTAATAATATGATGTCATTGTCATGTTCTAGAAAGAAAGAAAAAAAAAAATATATATATATATATATATATCAAATGATAACTCAAAAAGTGATTTTTCAGTTTCTGTTCAAATAAAATTTGGTCTCCTAACTAAGATGTTTAATTAAAACAAAAGGAAAGGATCCACAAATTATGTAGATAACTAACAAACTTCACAACAGCTTCTTCACACGTTCCACAAAATGACTTGGGTCTTTTTTAGCTTTAGAAACTCCAACTTTTACTAATCTAATCTTCGTATTTGGATGACGCATTTACGGTTCTTTTATGAACTCCAAGATGGTTCCCGCTAATCTTTGACTCTCGGATCTGAATTAAAGAGAAATGAGATTAAAAAAGGATAAATTGAAAAAAAAAAAAAAAAAAAAAAGATGACTGGATGATACGGTGGAGGTAAAAAATATAGAGAAAAAGAATTGAAAAAATGGATTGGGCGTTTATTTTTTGAACACAAGGGGATTCGGCTTATATTTATTTATTTATTTATAAAAAAAGGAATTGGGATTGAGTTAATGAAGATGTTTATGGTATTGACCTACATTACAAAGATTATTAAATTTATTCATTTTAAATGTCAATAAAAATCATTATTATTACTATTATTATTATTATATTATTAGACTCATCACATGCGCTTTATGCGTGCAATAATGTTTTTTTTTATTTATTTATTTGTTTTTTGGTTTAGTGTTATAATGCTAAAGAGTGATATAAAAATAAATTTGTGTATTTCTTTATTTATTTATTTTAAAGATCCGTAAGATAACGTGAAATAATGTTTAAAAATGAGATAGAGAATCGTAAGAAACTGAAACCTAATGGGACATTTGAGTTTATAGATTAGGATAAGAATTGTGATAAGTAAAAAAATTTTAGATTTGTATAAAAGAAAGATGATATAGGTTAGTGTGGATGGATGAGAATTTGTGATAACTATATAGAATTTGGATAACAAAAATTTTGGAATGTTTTAAATAACTTAAAAAAAAAAACCATAGAAATTTCGAAATAAGAATGAATAGTTTTTACCTGAGGTAGTGGTTTTTTGTTTTTTGGAAGAAGTAATTTTTTTTTTTAAAGATAATTGAAGTATTTGAATTCAAATAAATAACAAATACAGATAGAAATGAGATATTTGAATACAAATGGGTGGTGAGAATAACATTTTTTTTTCCTTTTGTATGTGAGATAATATTACTATTTTAACATTTTTTGCTTTTTTGTAAGAAAAAAAATTAAACTAAAGGATATTATTTATGAATTTGTATGAAGATATTTTGGTACGCCAAAAACTGAAGACAAAATAGGGGAATTCTTTTATTAATAATATACTGTAAATATTTATATTAGCGATAACCATGAAACGGTATACCGGTATTAACAGGTATCGAAATATATCGTTCTTATTGCTAAACCGAAACAGTTTTCGGTACAATATTGACTCTCTTGTACAAAAGGCCAAAAATTTCTTGTAGAATAATGAGTTAGCTCAAAAATACTGCTCAATGATATCACCAAAGATTGGGAAATATTGCACTCCCAAGATAACTGATTCACAATTTCTTGCACTGCATCACTTCCCTTTTGGGCGGAATATATCTTCAATTGCTTCACCAAATCAAACAAGGCTATAACCTCTGAAAATTAGACATTTATACCTTTCCAAAGATATAAAGAATGGAGAAATCTGAGTTTCAAAAGACCTCCAAGATGCTACATGAAGACAAGGCCTAAAAAAGGGTGGAAACGAAATCAGAAAGCTTCTAAAAGACTCAAGAAAAAGTGAGGTAACACTAGGCCTAAACCTCCTATGCGCCTAGCATTGTTGGGGCATAGTGAGGCTGAGCCTACATGCTACCCCCTTTTCCTTTAAATATCATCCCCTCCCCTTCCATCATTTTTCACCATCAACAACTATCAACAATTTCCAAGTTCTCCATCCTTTTATGTATACAACCTTTACCAAAAATTCTCTACAACTCTCTTCATCTTTATTCCACCTTAGTCTAGGCTCCAAAACCCTCTGTTACGAAAAATCCAAGGAACCATTTTGCTTCCACTAGCCTCCCAAAAAGCCTTATGTAAGCCCCTTACCATTCACTAAAGCTTGGATCATCTAGGTTACTATCCTAGCAACCAAATTTTTTTTTCTTTATACATACTCTAGGATCTATGAAGTTATTCTTCTTTTATATTCTTACTCTTTATATTTCCTTACTCTTTACTATTTTTGTAATAAAGGCTTGGCTTTTCTCATATTTATGGGCATATACAATGTGTGAAGGTGTACACCTTTATTCACACACTTATACCCTCAATACACAACCATTCTTTGATGCTCCATGGGTGTAGGGTTTATTCAAGATGAGTCTTTCTAGTTTATTCTTTACATCCCTAATCATTATGGCTTTGTGAAGGTGTATTTTTATACACCTTGATATACAAAACCATCCTTTGATTATTCATGAGTGTAAAGTTTATTCAAACAAACCCTCTAGAGAGTTTAAAAGGATTTAATAAACGGTTTTTCAAAATGGCTTCCAAAGCTATCATTTTTTAAAATGGATATTTCAAATGACTAAAAAAGTGAACTTTTCAAGTTTATCCTTAATAAAAACTCTCCAAGGGGACATTAAAAAAAAAAAAAAAAAAAAAACTTTGATAGAAGCACTTTTTAAAATCACTTTCTAGATTAAGTTTCAAAAGGCTTAAAATTTGAATATTCTACTAAAAGACTTACAAAAAGGCATGGGTTTTTATCCCTAAAACAATCTTTTTCATAGAAAACCATGGAAACCTTTTCTTTAAATAAACTCCCTTTTAAAAAGGCTTGGAATTTAGTCTTGGAAACAATTTTTCAAAGTACATGAAAAATCCCTTTTTCCTAATAGAAATTGTTCTTTCTTTAGGGATTTCCCAACCAATCCCTTTCTATAAGAAGTCATGAGACAACCTTTTTGTAAAACCATTTCCTTAAAAAGTAAAAATTCATGAGATAGCCCTTTTCAAAATAACCTTTTCCAAGAAGTCATGAGATTTTCAAAGAGAAAATACTCATTTTTTTCAAATGTAAAGGCATATTAATTTCTAAGGGATACAAGGAACATTTGCATATATATATATATATATATATATATATATTGAAATAATAATAATAAAAAAATCTTTTCCAAAGGAAGGTTCTTTTTACACAAATAAAATGTTTTCAGGCAATTCTTTTTAAAATACATAATTTCAAGAGGGTGCGATGTGTTCATAGTATATTTTAATTAAACTACTAGCGTCCAATCAAGCTAACATTTCCTCCCTTGCATTGTGATTCCTTAATTTTATTGATTGTGTGTGTTGTGTAAGTGTGTAATGAGTCCCACATCGGGCATATGCTAAGTTGAATTGAGTCTTATTAACAATTACATGGAACCTCAATTTCAACTAGTCTTTTTGAGGTATAGCGTAGATGTGACTAGTGTTGTTCCTTGGGTTGTTACATATGGTATCAGAGCTGGCCCGTATTTTCATGTGGGATCAGAGAAACTAACCCACAAAGTGGGCCCCTAATGAGGACATTAGGGATTTAAGTGGGGGAGATTGTGATGCCCCAATTTTATTGATTGTGTGGATGTGTGATGAGTAGGGCTGTCCATGGGTTGGGTCAGATCGGGTTTGGGTTAACCCAAACCCAACCCGATTAAATCGGGTGAAAGATTAATGAACCCATTTTAGATTGAATTCTAGGGTTGGAGTTGATGGCTCGAGTCATCTCATTGGTAGGGTGGTCGGAGTTGTCAGGTGACTTTGGGTTTGAAGGAAAAACCTAAAGAGAAAAAAAAAAAAAAAAAAAAAAAAAAAAACACTGAAAGTCTAACGATCCACAAAGTCACAATCATAAACCCAAAGAAGTGAAGAACACAAACAAAAGCACTAAGAGAAATATAGCAGTAGATATCCACAATCCAAAGACCCATAAGACTAACCTACAAAATCAAAATCAAATATCACCAACAAGACAACAAACCTAGAGATCTATGAGATTGACAGTTTGAAACGAAGAAAGAGAGAAAATTAGAACCCATTACGCCACAATGAGTAGCAACAGAGGCAAGTCAGCATCAGAGATGAGCTAGTGACGCTGCAACTGCAACAACGATAGATCAAGCCTAAGAACTAAAGAAGAAGAATGTTAAAACCTAAGAAATAAGAATCTAAGATGGTTGAATCATACAGATCTGATCTGAACGGTTGAAGCTAAATGGGTTTTATTCTAATTTGATAGATATTTCGTTTAGGTCGGGTCCTTCGAGTTAGGAATTTTATGGCTCGAACTCAAATTGAATACTTGATTTTTTCAAAGTAGTAGACTCGCCACTTAACTTGTAGGGGTATTGGATCCACCCGTGGGGCTTCGGGTCTAATTAGGTAAGTCGGGTGGGTCAGGTTTTGTGGGTTGTTGGACAACCTTAATGATGAGTCCTACCTCGAGCTTATACTAGGTTGAACTGAGTTTTATCAACAATTACAAAGATGCTTAATTTTGACTAGTCATTTTGAGGTATAACACAGGTGTAGTTAGCACTTTTTCTTGAATCGTTACACTAACCATTTTGGTTTATTGTGATTTTTCCCTAAGAATGATACTTTGAGAATAAATTAGCTTTAAATTTCTTTTAAAGGTGAAAGGTAACATTTTTTTCTTCATATCCCTTTTATTATGTTGTAGAGTAATATTCAGATGCTAGATATTTATTAAATACTCATGTACTAGCTATGTATTTTATTTAATGTAACATAGTTTTTTACATGACACTTATAACTATTTTCACATGTTTGTTTGTACATACTCTCTGTGCAAATAATATCACATGCTAATTATATGTATATACTTCATTTGCATGTTATGTATATTTATTGTTTGTATAAAAACTCTTTCAAAACCAAATGGGAAGTGTTTAAATTATATTTCAAAATGTGATTATTGTGATTAAATTAAAATAATGCACTGTCTTTTGGATATGCGGTTTTGAATGCCTAACACATTCTCCATATGTAACCGAACTTTTAAGTGCACGAATCTTTGATTCAAGACCTTTGATTACCTTAATTAGTTTAGGTGACTAATGATTGGTGGCGACTCCATAAAAGAAAATAAGAAAAAGAGATTCACACACACACACATCACCCTAGTAACACAAATACACACGCTGCCGAACAAAAAAAAAAAAAGTAGTGCTGTTTTTGAATAAAAATAGCAACACCTCCCTCCAATGTGGGGGAGAGTCCATGGGGGTGGGTGGGTTCCTCCCTCGCGGTAAACGGCGCTCGCCCACAACTATCATTATTTTTTTTTTCTTGACAGGTAGGAAATGGTATTCAGATTGATTCCATCAACTCTTGAAAAGTAATAAGAGTTAAGCCTTATGGAGGCCTTGAATTATCATGATTCAAGTTTTCTAGCCCCTCTACAGCTTTACCCATATCAACTGCCTCTATGGCACCATAACCATGCTTTTACTCTCGGTGCTTTGACCACTAGCAATAAGTGGCTGCTTAATACCAGGACTCAACGGAACATAAGCTTTTGGGTGATGATTACATGGAGAAATCTGGACCGTTGTGGCACCGAGATCTTTTTGCATCTGTGCCCAACTTTTCGTTTCCAAACATTCCTACTATGGCATGATCAGGTACGGTGCCCAAATTTTTGACATTTCAAGCACTTCACAGGTGGCCGAGGATTTTATATGGGTCTTTGGTTGGAACTTGGAAGATGTTTTCTTGCGCTACTGTATTACAATTTTCAATTTAGCTTACAATTTACAAATTTTGTTCCTATAATATGAGCACGAGCAGCGAGTATGAATAAAATAAAATGTAATATGAAAAAAAAAATCCCTAAATGTCACTAGTAGTGATAAAGTATATAGTGGAATAAATAAATAAATAAACCAAATGGGCTTTGTCTTACATTGAGTGCGTGAGTATGTGTGGGTTCGTGAGCCTGTGTAGCTACCTAGTTTACATACGGCGTGATGTGGTGTGGTGTGGTGTGGTGTGGTGTGCAGTGTGTGCTAGTGTAATTAAAAAAAAAAAAAAAAAAAAAAGTATATGGGTAAATTGGCGATTGAGGTCCGACACTTTCAAGGTTGAGATTCTTAGGAGAGTTCGCGAGTGTCAACAGAAGTAAAGGGCAAGGAAATAGACTGCGGCGACAAGTGTTCTCGCCACGTGTCAGTATCAGAGACACTATGGTACGTGGCGTAAGGACAAGTCAGAGTTTGGAGGCACACCGATTTGAGATGTACAAATAAATTAAAAAAAAAAAAAAAAAGAAGATTAAATCCCGAAAATGACCTTGTTGTTGTTGTTGAAAGAAAGCAAAGAAAGTCCTTCCACTCTGTTTTACGAGTTTTATTAGTATTATGCCATTTGGTTTGGGGTATATTCTCTGCTTCGATACTCTCCGTTACAGAAAGAAATCAGCATCTTATATCTTTCCAGATTACTCCCAAACACTTCCACCACTTTTGAATTTTCTCTTTCAAGCTATTAATCTCAGCCCAGGTGATGTATTTTTTCTTTTCTTTTCTTTTTTAAATGGAAATTGTCAAAATGTTGATGTACTAACAAAACAATTCAACTTCTGTGTCTTTGATATTTTCTTTGGGTAATTGTCATTCTTTCTATTTATCAATGTGTTTTGTTTCTAAAATTTGTTGCTTTGGTTTGAAGCTAGCGTTTTTGGGTGCTTCCTGTCATCGTTTGCTTTAGACCATTAATTAGTTTAGTCGAAATTTGTAATTTTGAATGGTGGGTGTGATTCATTTTGATGGGTGTTCATCAAAATCATGTGATGTTCGATCTGGGTTTTCATAATTATTATTGCTTGATCGGTGATTTAGGTGGTAATTGCTACCAGTTATGTGTTCAAGCTGGCATTTTGATTTTGTTAGTGTTCTTATTGTTTGCTGTCATTACACATTTAAATTCTTTGCATAATTTGCATTGATATTATTCACAGTTTCATTTCAATCCAGATACAAATGTTCCTTGGGTCTTCTATTTTCTAGTAAAAGTAAAAGAAAGCAATGTCAGCTTGAGTATTATGGACTATAATGCTTATCTCTTGTTATCAAAGTTCATTTTAGTTTTAATGTTTGAATATCTGCAAAAGGTATATTATGCTGATGAAGGTTTTTAAAATGCAGTTTGTTGCTTTACCTGCTTATCGGGGACTTCTCTGCAGTCCATGAACTGTGATGGGAGTTTGTAAATTGCTGTTGCCAATTGGTTTGTGTTTATTATAAGGATGGTGAATTATGGCTTAGAAAACTGTTAATTCAATTCTTCAGCTAAATGGATTTATCATCTATATTTTCTTGATTTTTGGATTAGAAAACCAATTGTGTCATGGAATAAACAGAATTGACTTCATTCAAAGGCCGAATTGGTAATTTGGCCTGAACTAAAAACGCACAAGGACTTTGCAGGCTCTGGCTCATGAGATTATCTGTTGACTACATATTTGTTGCTTGATAGAGCGTTTAGCCCTCAGAATTAAATTTATGGAGTCGCTAGTCTCGTCTCATGGACAAAAGCAGAATTTTCAGACTCCTGGTCGCAAGTTTTTGTCTAGTGGCTCCCATAAAGATTTGTGGCTCATTGTGCGAGAAGGGTCATTGACCGATGTAGATTCGGCTTTGGCAATACTTAAGAAGAATGGGGGTAATATTAATTCAAGAAACATATTTGGTCTGACGCCTCTTCATATTGCAACTTGGAGAAACCACCTTCCCATCATTAAGAGGCTTCTTGCAGCTGGTGCAGATCCAGATGCAAGGGTGTGTGACTCTTCTGTTCCTTTAACTGATTTGAATATTTTATAATAGGGTAAATTACAATAACCTCCCGTGAAGTATGAGGAAATTTCAGAAAGCTCCTGTTTTCAGAAATGTCACTTACCCCCTTGAGATTATTACTTTTATTTTGTTTTTCTTGATTCTCCTTATCATGTAAACAGTTAGGTTAGTAAATACTATCTGTGGTTATTTTCGATGAGATATTAATTTGAAAAAATGTGTATTTTGACTCAAGTAGTAAGAGTACATGAATGGTTGTAGAGTCTCTGTTATATATAACAAAATCTCAAGGGGTAGAATATCACTTATGAAAAATATTGATGATATTTTTTACATTTCCCCAAATCTCAGGGGAGGTTAATGCAATTTAAACCTAAATAAATACCCTGTCAAGTTATTATGTAGAGAATGTTGGTATTGTTTTCACTATGTGATTGGATTGCTGGTTCGTATTTCTGAGGAGTTGATTTTATTGAAAATCTGATACATTAGAGGGATGTTTTCCTTAATTTTATCTTCATGGAGACAATCTGCTAATTCTGCTCATTATTATTCTGTCTGGATGGAGACATGCTTATAAGTTATTGAAGTGATGATGTCCTTTGCATCTGTTTTTCGTGGAATTAGAAAGCATAAAGGTCAGGATCTTGGAGGCTGGCTTGATGAGAGAATATGTGGTATTATTAGTTTATCTACCATCTTTATTTGCAATTTAATCGTGAATGAGGAACCCTAAGGGAATTTATCAGAATATCTTTTTGTGACTCATGGAAGTTGGAAAGGCAAATCACTTATTATTGGAATCGCAATCATTTTGAGATCCTCCTAGATTCTAGATTCCAAGTTGCACTCAAAAGAGTATTTCATTTTTATAATTCTGAACTCCCGCTTTGCATGACCCTCACATTACTGTATCAGGATGGAGAATCAGGATGGAGTAGCCTTCACAGGGCTCTACATTTTGGACATCTTGCAGTGGCTAGTATCCTTCTTCAATTTGGTGCCTCTATTACATTGGAGGACTCTAAAAGTCGAACCCCCGTAGATCTCCTATCTGGGCCAGTCTTGCAGGTGGTTGGCAATGGACTTAATTCAGGTATCCCCTGCTTTATTATGACATCCTTACTGAGGCTCATGTTGTTATTTCTAAAAATAAATGTAGACGTAACTGGGAATAACCTGAAATTTTATGCATGACTTTAGTTGCTACAGAGGTGTATAGTTGGGGAAGTGGTGCAAACTATCAACTTGGAACTGGCAATGAACACATACAAAAATTACCATGTAAAGTTGATTCACTTCATGGTTCTTATATCAAGTTGGTTTCTTCTGCAAAGTTCCATAGTGTAGCAGTCAGTGCCCGAGGAGAGGTCTATACTTGGGGATTTGGAAGGGGGGGCCGCCTTGGGCACCCTGACTTTGATATACACAGGTATGCTATTATATTTTTTGCTTTGATGATTTCAATTTGAAATTTTTTTTATGCAACGAAATTTTGTCATTGACGCAGTATTTTACTTATCAAAAAATATTTTGCATGCAACAGAGAGTTTAAGTTTTGGATGTTATTCTAAATTAGCATATTTTTCAATTTTAAATTTCTTCAACATATTGTCAAACTGAATTCTGAGCCCTGCACAGAATGGTATATATTTATATAATCTCTGATTCTCATATGCATGTTTGTGTAGGAATAGCAAAAGAATATGATCATGGGTATAATTTGTGTGCTTGCATCCACAGAGTGAGGATGCAAGCTACTGAGGCACAAACAGAGTGAAAGCCCATTCTTACCTTTATGCTCAGATTTAAGTGCTTTTGGATAAAGTACAAGTTGAATTCCAGTATATTTTTATTTGTGAAAATGGATGATCTCACTTGCAAAATTCCTTCTTTCAGCTAACATGCTTTTTGTGAATTGTCAATCAGATGCAACTTATGATATTAACATATTCTTTGCAGTGGTCAAGCTGCAGTTATCACACCCCGTCAGGTGACTTCTGGTTTAGGGTCCCGTCGGGTGAAGGCAATTGCGGCAGCTAAACATCACACTGTTGTTGCTACAGAGGGTGGGGAAGTATTCACTTGGGGATCCAACAGAGGTAAATGATAAGGGAGTTTAGTTGTATATTTCATAGAATTGTCAACCAGATGATATTGTGTGCCATTGTCAAAGACTTATCTATATCTACCCACTTATGGGTTAGCTAATGCGAAAGGGGCCTGCCTGTTAGTGTTGTACATGGACATGCTTGATATATGGCTACATGCATGTTAGTGGAATGTCTGGCAGGAAAAATATTTATTATTATTATTATTATTATTATTATTATTATTATTATTATTTTGGATACTGTATTCATGTCTAAGACACAGACAAGACATAGTCTCAACATGGTGGAAAAAAAACTGAAAAAAAAGAGAGAAAACATTTGACTTTTTGACAACCTGATAATCAGAGTTGTCGATAGAGCTTTTAGGGGTCTCAACAATGTCTCTCTCTGGAAAACATGATGATTCTCTAGGCTCTAGTTCCTCTCTCTCTCTCTGCTTTCATCCTGTTACGGCGGCTTCAATTTTAAACTCTCAAACCCTCTTTCTCATTCTCATTCTCAATCTGTTCTCTCTTCTGTTTTCTCTTTTTTGTTTATTTATTTTTTACTTTTGTTTGCTTAAAAGTCTCTCAGCCAAATATACATCTGTTTTAATTTTTTTTTTCTCTATTATTGATAGAGCACTTAGTTGCTGTTGTTGGTAGCTTTCAAATTTATTTTAGATAAGTTTTCTTAACATTTCGATGGTTGTTACTTATTACTAAAAGCTAAATATGCTTAAAAATATATAAAATAGACCTAAAAATGTATATTCTTTTAATTAGTTTCTTTTCACCTGTTGTGTTGTGTCCTGGTTTTTCAAGAATTGTTGTGTCGTGTCCTGTTACAGTCCATGCTTTAAAAATAAAGTAATGATACAGTAGAATGATAAAGATGTTACTTCTAGCTGTTGATGTGTTTCCTTTTATTATTGATTGATGAAGTATTGACTTGTTTCATCTATTGTTGTGCAGAGGGTCAGCTTGGCTACCCTTCAGTGGATACGCAACCCACACCTCGCAGAGTGAGTTCCTTAAGGTCAAAAATTTTTTCTGTAGCTGCAGCAAACAAACATACTGCTGTAGTTTCTGAGACTGGTGAAGTTTTCACATGGGGATGCAACAGGGAGGGTCAGCTTGGTTATGGCACGTCCAACTCAGCATCAAATTACACACCAAGAGTGGTTGAATACTTGAAAGGCAAGGTTTTTTCTGGGGTTGCAGCTGCAAAATACCACACGGTTGTTTTAGGAGCTGATGGCGAGGTAACTTTGAGCAGATTTATATTGTTATAAGACTTCTTAACTCAAAAAACTTTAAATCCCAGCTACTTTAGCTTGAGTTCAGTTTTCTTTTTCTATTCAACTTTAACTAGTGTCAGGTCCTTCTTGTTGTATTGTTGTAATTTTTTGTTTATTTGGGTTGGTTATGCAAATACCTTTCTGCTGTTCTGCTCTACTTTTTCCAAACCTTACATATCTGGGGCAGGTATACACTTGGGGTCATCGACTTGTTACCCCTAGACGTGTAGTTATCGCTAGAAACTTGAAGAAAGGTGGAACTACTAGTTTGAAGTTTCATCGTATGGAACGGCTTCATGTGGTAGCTGTTGCTGCAGGGATGGTGCACAGTGTGGCTCTTACTGATGATGGTGCTATATTTTATTGGGTCTCCTCAGATCCTGATCTCAGATGTCAGCAGGTTTTATTTGATAGCTCAGTGCCTCTGATGACTTTGTCCTATCTTCCCAAGTGAAACATGTTATTTACTTGTAATCTTTTTTTTTTTTTTTTTTTCCATTTTTTGTAGTTATATTCGCTCTGTGGAAGAAATTTGGTGAGTATTTCTGCAGGAAAGTACTGGACTGCTGCAGTTACAGCAACAGGTGATGTTTACATGTGGGATGGGAAGAAAGGTAAGGATAAGCTGCCCGTTGCATCTCGGTTGCATGGTGTAAAGAGGGCTACTTCAGTTGCAGTAGGTGAAACACATTTATTGATTGTTGGTTCTTTGTATCATCCTGTCTATCCTCCCAATGTGGCTGAAAATCCTCAGAAGCTCAAGATGAAGGTCAGGGACGAGCCAGAGGAGTTTGATGAAGATTTTATGTTTAATGATCTGGAGTCCATTAATCTGTTATCCACCGTACAAAAGGATGACTCTGGGCATAGGCCCATACCAAGCTTAAAAAGCCTTTGTGAAAAAGTGGCAGCGGAGTGTCTAGTGGAGCCACGGAATGCTATACAACTGCTTGAGATTGCAGATTCACTGGAAGCAAATGATCTGAGGAAGCACTGTGAGGTATACTTACTTATGAACTGCCTAATTTGGTAGAATTTTATAAATGTTATAATAAGATTTTTTTTATTATTATTTTTTGGTAAGTTACACACATGCTCAATGGCTCTTGAACCAACAACCTCACTCCCCATCCCATTATTGTGGGAGAAGTGCCAGTTGAGATATAGCTCACTGGTGTTATAATAAGCTCAAATGTACTTGTTTTATTCCTGTCTTTGTCGCTTCCAAGTCCACAATTTGTTGGTTTTTTCATACAGTGACCATAAACAACCAAATGCTCCCTCCTCTCATATCTCAAGCATTGCTTTGTAGGTTTTTCAATTCCATTTCCATATGCTACTTTAGACCTCATGGCCAAACTATTTTTGGGAAGTCTGTTTCTTGTTCTAAATATTGTAATAAATCAATCTTTTTTTGTTCATTATTTCCCGTATTTCATGTCATTTTTCTTTTTTTGGGACAGACAAGGAATTGTTGGTATCAATTTGGTCATCGGACTTGCCCAAATTAAAAATAAAATCAATTGGTCACCTGGATACACCCGCTTTAGATGTAATGTTCATTATGCAGTAGGCCTGGGAAAGATTTTTTTTGGAGGACAGCCTATTCTGCGATTCTGTTTGCTAAACTGATTGTAGGAAACAGCTAACCAGATTGTTAGGACCACTGGAGTTCTTATTTTTCGGGCTTCACCTCCTATACTTCATTTTCAAAAGATAATTTAATACATTGCAAATAAATTATTGTGTATTGGATCAATGTTGCTGTTACCTTAAATATCATGTGAAAATTGCCACTTGCTGCTTTTTATATGGTGTTCCCATCAAGCATTTCTATAGACTTTATTTTGAAGATATAACTTACACCAAATTATTGGTGGTAACGTATTTATTGAAGATGTTTTGCCTCACAGGATATTGCTATTCGGAACCTTGACTATATATTTATGGTCTCAACCCATGCTATTGCAAGTGCCTCACTAGATATTTTAGCTAACCTTGAAAAGTTTTTGGACCTGAGATCATCTGAACCGTGGAGTCACCGTCGGCTCCCAACTCCAACAGCTACTTTTCCTGCAATTATTAATAGTGAAGAGGATGATAGTGAGTGCGAGATTATAAGGACCCGCAACAACCACACAAAGAAGAAAACCGCCTCGAAAAGTGATAAGGACCAAAGAGTAGACTCCTTTTTACAACCTAAAGATAGTCCCCTTGAAGGACTCTGTAAAAAAATTCGAGCTTTGAGGAAAAAGTTGCAGCAGATTGAGATGCTTCAAGAAAAGCAGTCTGATGGGCATCATCTCGATGACCAACAAATTGCAAAGCTTGAAACAAAATCTTCTCTGGAGAGCTCACTTGCTGCACTTGGTGTTCCGGTTGACACACCACAGGAAAAATCGTCGTCTTTGGTTTCACCAGATGGAAAAGGCAACAAAAAGGCTGAGGTATCAAGGAAGCAGAGAAGAAAGAGCAAACAGAGCATGTCTCAAGTGGAGACAGCATCGAGTTTTTGTGGGACTGAAGTTGTTTCAAACCCTACAATGGATTTCTTGGATGTTGGACTTTCTCATATTTCCAAGAATAAGGTTAGCTTTATGACCATCATAATACTCCCTTGGTTTTAAACTGTAATTGGATTCAATAATATGATTTTTTACTAAATGGGACCTAGGTTGATTATAGGTACAAAAAAGTTCTGATCAGGATTACTTGGGAGGAATTCGGGCCCAGGTGAATGTTAATGGATTGTGTGTGTATGTATGTGGTCTTTAACTGGTTGGTTGCTTATGGATCCACAAAAATTTTCTGATGAGTATTTGGGAGGAATTCAAGTTTCTAGCCAAATATTAAAATTCATTGTGGTAATTTATGTGCATGCACATCAAAGAAAGCTGAATCAAGTCAAAACATAGTTCTAGAAAATACTTGTTTGTGTAATTTTAATTTTGAACCCTATATTTTAGGGGGTGTAACAAATTAGATAGTGTATGTTCAAAAGTAATAAAGTATATCCTTAGCCTTAGGTTTTATTAAGTAACAAATGAAAACCTTATAGTTTCAGAAGTTGCAAATTAAACCTCGAGGTTTTCAAAAACAAATAACCTTAACTCATTTAAATAATTGTATTGGGTTTAATATGGGCTGAGAGTTTAATTTATTATTTTTTGAAACCTTAGGGTTTAATTTATTACTTTTGAAACTATAGGGTTTAATTTGTAATTTTGAAACTATAGGTTTAATTTATTATGCCCCTAATGGTTTAAAATGGAATTTTACCTAGTCTTTTTTATATGCATACTTGACCTGTGTGACCCAAGTAACTGGCCGACAACTCTTGACACTGCACAGAATTGTCTTGCCCATGCTTATGCAAGGTTATCCTATGGACAAGGTTGCAGTAGTGTGTGTGTAATGGTCTCCAGGTAGCTCAACCGGTATAATCTCGTCATTGAATATGGGACGTTTGAATCCTGCTTATACCAAAAAAAAATTGGTGTTTTCGCCTGATATTAAGAGCAATCATCGTGAAGTAGACCACATAGATTCAATCCTAAACCATATATATATATATATAATTAGGATCAAGTTACACTTGGTGTAACTTTTCATTAATGTTAAACCATGTAATAATTTTTATTAAATTAATATTATGAAAAACCTACTGTTAGGATTACATGTATTTTGTGTTTTTAACAAGTGTGCCAAATTTCATGTCAATTTGATTTTAAAATACAAAAAACTTAAAATTTAAACTTTTATAGATGAGATAGCTATCTATATCTGATGATACAGAATGGAAGCTTGGATAGACCTTGATACAAATTTGATGTAGGATCTTTAAGAATTCAGCACTAAAACCTGAAGAGTTCTTGAATAAAATATTGATGTTTAAGGGTTTAGGTAAAGAAAAGATTGAATCTTGATTAAGTTGATGGCATTTTGGTGTTAAAACAGTGAAATCCCCATGTCTATCAAAGCTTAGTTGGCTCCTTGCATTATCTCACCTTCACTAGGCCTGATCTCAACTTTGCTGTTCATCAAGTGTGTTAGTTTATGGCATCCCCTACTGATGTTCATCTTGTACATGCAATAAGATAGATAAAACACTAGGTAATTACACTAGGTTTCCTAAGCAATCACACCTAAATAGGAGAAAGCAATCACACTCTCAAAGCTTAGAAAAGGCTGCTGGAATTTCATTAGAATCAATCTCGCAATGAGTGTAATTGACCACAGTAAAGCCTTCTTATAGGTGATTGTTAAATCCTTTTCCTAGAAGGACTGGGACTCTAAAAAACCTATTCCTAGAATCACTAGGATTACTAATAATAAACCAAAAAAGACATGGCGGACTTCTAAACCGAATAGGAAAAGGAATTAAAACATAAAATAAAATAGGAAAAGGACTCAACATTAAATAAGACTCATGGGACTTTGGTACAGCCATAGAAAGCCCATTCCAGATTTCTAGAAATTACCAAATTGAATTTATGTTAGTTCAATTTAATTAAAACTTATCCAGCAGAAAATAAACAAAAAACAAACAATAAAATAAGAATCGATTCAAAATTTAGAATGACTAAGCAAGGTCCTGAGAGAGCCCTTCATCATCTGAAACATCCCAAACTAGAACCAACTTTCCCTCGACTCTTACAAGTATTTAAAATGGGCTGCTACTTATGTCCCCCATCATCTGATAATCTTGAAAGTTTGCAAGCCTAGAGGGTATAAAAAGAAAATATAATCCAATTGTGAATTTGTCAAAATGTGCATCCAATAAAAAAATATTTAGTGGTGTAACATTACTTAAACCCAACCCAATATAAATTGATTAGTATTGCTATAGTGAGTATTCTTTTGTACATTGTTATGGTGGCTTATTTTATATTCTATGGGTTTTTTTTAAGTCAATTTCTTTGTTGGAAATAGTTTGTGCTGTATATTTTGTTCACAACTAGTCCCAAGCTCAAAAAAAGAAAGGTTGCAGTAGGTTGATGGTTACCGTATAATTTAGTCATGTTCTTATTATGAATTATGAAATAGTTCTGTTAACTTCACCTTGAATCTGATTTTATCGAACATTTGAAATCAACCCTTGGAGGCAGTCTGCCATATGTGTCAAAGTTGTAATTGTACTGGTTTATAGCCATGATTATTATTTATGTCCTCATATGCTGGAGGTAATTTTTTTGGGTTACATTTATACAAATCATTGAAAAATTAGAAAGATAAAATAAATATGACTTGAATATTATGTGCAATTGTTGATCTTTTTGAACTATAACTTTTGATAGGAAGAAAATGTGAAGTGCAAAGGAATTGTGGCTAACCAAGCCACCAAAGAGTCCCCCTTTTGTGTTCATGACAGTGCAGTCATGCTGAAAAGTAGGAATTTATTACCAACATCATCCAAGAAGAAGAACAAAAAGGGAGGGCTTTCTATGTTCTTGAGTGGTGCTCTTGATGACACTGCCAAAGATGTTGCTCCTACACCTCCTACACTTAAAAGTGAGGGTCCTGCATGGGGTGGGGCTAAAATTTCAAAGGAACACACTTCTCTTCGTGACATACAGGATGAACAGAGCAAAATCAAGGTGAGCCAACCAGCCAGAAGCAAAGACCAGGTGGAACATTTTTCCGATAGTAAAAGTGATGGGAAAATCCTGTTGAGTTCTTTTTTGCCTTCTACCCCAATACCTGTGGTCTCTGTGCGCACCTCACAGCCATCTGATGGAGAAACAAGCACGCCTCCTTGGGCTGCTTCTGGAACGCCTCCCCACCTTTCCCGGCCATCTCTGAGGGATATTCAGAAGCAGCAGCAGGTTCGAGACTTCAACTGTACCCCCCCTCCCACCCAAATAGAAACGAAAAAAAAAAAAACCCCACCCTCTCGCACATGATTCCATTTTTGTACATATTGGAAGAAGTTTAATAGAGCGGTTATCTGGACTTGATTATTATTTGCTTAAAGCCACTTTTTTAGCAAATAAACTAGAAGTAAAATAAGCATTGCTAAACCCATGTGTGTGGCCTTGTTGTAACTTGTAACCATTCCTTTCTATTCACTGTTTGTCCAGCTTCTACTATGGGCTGCCCATGTATTGTCCTGAAATTGCTGTTTATTTTTTTATTTTCCCCTTGTGGAAAACTGATAACCCTAATCAATTTTGTTCTGCTTTGTCTCCAAGCAGGGAAAGCAACAGCAGAGCCTCTCCCGCAGCCCAAAGACAAAAATGACTGGATTTTCAGTTGCTACAGGTCAGGACTTGCCATCAGATTCTGCTGGATTGAACCGCTGGTTCAAACCAGAGGTTGACACACCCTCATCTATTCGATCAATTCAGATAGAGGAAAAGGCTATGAAAGACCTCAAGCGTTTCTACAGCAGTGTTAAGATTGTCAAAAACCAGTCGTAAGAGTGCCAGGTGATATTTTGCTTTAGCCATTAGCAGTTGAGGTTTCTTTTTTATTCAATGCTCACACTGTAAATTTGACTGTACAGCAGATTTGTACATTCGACTCTTCTGATTCATAGAGTAGTCTCAATCTTCTTTCTATTTTGTTGCTCTCCTTTCGTATCTCAAAGTGGTAGATCTTAGATTTTAGATGTGCTAGTTTGTAGGTTTGCTAATGCAAACTTGATAATTCTTTTGGAACATATCTGTTTCTCATTAGACATTGACGATGGTGAAATCGAGATTGAAAGAATGTCAAATCAGAACATACGCAGGTATGATTGGAAAGCATATAGCACAAGTTTCGATTTGAGGGATCAATCCCAACTCATGAATATAGAAAAATGAGAAATGTGTAAAAAATTGTTTAATAGTTGTTACTTTCTTGTCTGAGTTGCCATCTTTTAGTTTCTAAAATAGCAAGCTTGTTAGGAGAAAATTGGTGTTACAAGCTTTCTAACAGTATGTTGTTCGAATTTGAATTGAGGGTGGGAAGGTTGGGAACCTAGGAAGCAAATAGTGAATCATTTAATGGTTTAGACAACCCATTTTGCAACCTTCGTTTTGTGGAGAATTTTTTATGAACGGTGGAGAATTTCTCACTGAACCGAGGCCCTCGGTTTTGTGCACAGCTGCATCGAAACTAACCAAATTTGTAAGCCCGTTGATACTGACCAATGGGAGTTGGGGTGACCGGTTTCGTTCGGGGTTGTGGTTTGGTTTGGGTATGATTTTATATATATATATCAGTGAAATTTCATCATTTTTGTAAGTTTTAGTTCATAAGAATTAGACCCAGAATCCCCAAAAAAAAAAAAATAATAATAATAATAATAACTAGTCGCTAACCCGTGCGATGCATGGGATAGTTAAATAAAAATTAAAAGTATTTATTTTACTTAAAGGTTTTTGACTTAACTTTTAAAAATGTATAACTTGAAAATGAGTGAAAATTAAGTAATAATTTGTTCAATATAATGATTTAGAAAAATTCTTTTTCTTTCATATCATTAGTTTCACATAATACATTCTAGCGTGAGCTATTCTATGGTAATGACTTCACATAATACTCAACTGCAATTAAATCTACTATGCACTACCAATCTAATCTATGTTATCTTGATAGTAGATTTACAAATTGCATTACAATATTCTTAGAGCTTGCCACATAATTATTATTATCTATATATAATATAAAACTGAAAATTTTGACTTTTTGAGAGACTTATGTTAGAATTAGGATTAAAAAAATAATTATATTTTTTTTTTAATTAGACCTCACGTTAGAATTTTTTTTTAAAGGACTCACTTTAGGTTTTTTTTTTTAAAAAACTCACGTAAAAAAAATAAAAATAAAAACTTTAGGATTAAGGAAAAAAGAGAAATACTCTTATTAGGACTCTCTCACTATTTAGTTTAAAAATTAAATTTTTTTATAAATTAAAATGATAAGGAAAAAAGAGTGAGAAAGAGACTTCTGTTAGGACTCTCTCACTATTTAGTTTAAAAAATTAAAATTTTTTTATAAATTAAAATGATGAGAAAAAAAGAGA